>PVJN01001256.1:0-148453 GCA_004026805.1 Lasiurus borealis | reverse complement strand
AGTCAGTATTATTATTTTTTAATTCCTTTCCAATTCTGTAAACTTCATTTTCCTTGCCAGCATTGTTTTCTTAGGTTGTTATATCATCTATCCAGTTTTTATTTTCTTATTGTTTCCTGTGAATCATGGGCTTTAAAAAATTAGCTCCTTTTCTCATCTCTTCAAAAAAACCTGCTCATTTCTCTACCCATTTTTTCCCTATTTTGCTATTGGAATCTATGTTTCCTGGTATTAGTTTAAATTCTATAATTTTAAGTATTTCTGTAGCCCTTTCTCAGGTTCTGCCTCACTTATTTAATATTCACATATCTTGCTACTTAAGCACATTGGCGGTTACTTTTCTGCTCATTAGCATATGGATAATGCAGCTCACCAGTTGTATAGTTCTCTAGTGCTTTGCTTCATGAAAAAAAAAAAAAACATTCCTAGTAGAAAAAAGAGCAATGTGGTATGTGGTATGTGAGATATATATATATCACATACCACATTACATATACATATATATGTGTGTAATTAATGTGGGGGAGATATAAATTGTGAAAGAACTATATATTGCTCAATAAAAGTCCAAGATGCAGATGCCTAAATTTATAGTTCATGAATAATGGCCTCTACATTTCAGGTGTTGTGTTAGGATCTTTGACATAGACTGTTGAGGAAACAGAGAAGAGCGGCAATAGTGAAAGTACAAATTGAATCTGAGGTATACATGGCTCCTATAGAGCTGTGTTTCTGACCTCATATAGGGGCAATTTCTCTTCCATTTTAAACATTATTTTGAGGAAGCAGCCAAAGTAAATTAATGGGCTGTGATTTGGGCATTCCTTTCAGGTTCCAGAGAACTTTTAGCAGCCTTTTAATGTCAAATATCTTCTGACAGTCCCTACTTAGCTCCTAACTGTACCTTCTTTTTTCTTCACCTGAACTTGCCATAAAAATTACATTTGAAAATATAGATTGATATTCTCCTCAGACTTTTCTAAAGTATTTTGTCAGTATTAATAGGTCAAAGACTTTCCTAGGACACCCAACACATGGCAGAATGAGACCTTACCAGTTAATAATGCAGATTTTTTTCAATAGATGGAGTTATACAAATGTTGATATATATGTGATTTGATATGTATGCTATTTTGTTGTATTGACAACAAGCTTCAAAACTTCATATGTCGCCAAAGCCGTTTTGGCTCATTAGATAGAGCATCGGACTAAGGACTGAAAGGTCCCAGATTCGATTCCGGTCAAGAGCACGTACCTTGCCCAGTAGGAGGTGTGCAGTAGTCAGCTGATCAATGTATCTCTCTCATAGATGTTTCTAACTCTCTATCCCTCTCCCTTCCTCTCTGTAAAAAATCAATAAAATATAATAAAAAATATGAGAACTATTTGGGCTTCTTCTCCAATTAAATAAATTTAAAAAAATTTCATATGTCAAATTTTCTGAAGGTATTAACATCATAGATATTTTTATGCTTAAAAATGTTGAAATTTGTGCCAATAAAAGAGCATTTGTTGGAAGTTTTAATTCATTATTTTGAAGAAAAGTGCTGCTGAAAGTTATGGTATACTTCAGGAAGTATATAGTGACCATACTCAATTTTAAGATACTTATGAATGCTGCTTTAAATGCTTTAAAGGTGATGGTTCCTATGTAAAAAATAAAGAACGTCCAGGTCAACCGAAAAAATTTGAAGATCAACAATTACAAGCATTATTGGATAAAGATGAGTGTCAAACTAAAAAAAAAAACTTGCAAAAATATTAAATGTTGCTCAGCAAACAAGTTCTGATCATTTAGAAGCAATGGGAAAGATTTTTAAGGAAGGAAAATGGGTGCCACATCAACTGAACAAAAGACAAATAGAAAACCTAAAAGTCATCAGTAAGATGTTGCTTCAATGGCACAAAAGAAAGTCTTCTTTGTGCATCGAATTTTGACTAGTGATGAAAAGTGGATTTATTTTGAGAATCCCAAATGCACAAAATCATGAGTTGATCCAGGTGAATCATCAACATTGACTGCAAGGCCAAATCGTTTCATAAAAAAGACAATGCTCTGCGTTTGGTGGTGGCAGGAAGATGTGGTGTATTATGAGCTTCTAAAACCAGGTAAACCATTAATATTGATTGTTACTGACAACAAATAATCAATTTGAACTAGGCTTTGATTGTAAAATGATCCACAATGGGCCAGAGAGACGGCAAACTAATTTTGCTTCATGATGACACACCATCACACACTTCAAAACCAGTTAAAGACATGTCAGAAGATGTTGCCAGGGAAGTATGAACCCACCCGCCATATTCACCAGACTTTGCTCCTTCAGATTACCACTTATTCTGATCAATGGCACATGCATTTTCTGAGCAGCATTTCAAAATGTCTGAAGAAGTGGAAAATTGGGTCTCTGAATGGTTTGCCTCAAACAAGAAAAGTTCTATTGGGACGGTACCCACAAATTACCTGAAAGATGGGGGAAAAGTGTAGCTAGCAATGGACATTACTTTGAATAAAGCACTTCTAATGTTTCTATTGACATTATTGTGTCTTCTTTGATTACAAAATCCACATTATTAACTGGTATACCTGGTACAATAGAATAAGCTACACATACATTGAGTATACACTCAAACAGGATAATGTGGTAAAGAGTCTTTGGCAAAGAACATTGCAATACGGGGTTCTGAATCTCATAGATGAAGAGGTTACAGTATAGTCTATAGGACTAGCTATTACTCACTAAGAATGTAAGATTGCAATTGAAACACAGGGAAATTACATATTGGTATTGTTCTTTAGTGGCATGTATGTTGCATATATTTAATTATAGATAATAACACTCTGTCTCTCATATAACTGTGTGTGTGTTTACATATACATATATATATATGTATATGTAAACACACACACACACACACACATATATATATATATATATATGTTCATGACGTTTGATAAATGCACTTAAATATTATTTTGAACTATTCCAGAGACAAAAAGGATTTTTTGATAAATATGAATGGTTTTAAAATATGGTATGTGTATCTTTGTTCTCAAATTCAACTAACATTTATTGGGTTCCTAACCTATACCATTTGAATCATATATATTAACTCTTGCAATAATATGGTAACATCAATAGTAGGAATGTGGGGTCTCTGACTCTCATATATGTGCTGTTCCCATAAATAAAAAAATGAATTTGATTTTTTTTGTTAATCTGTCTCATGTTGGTTTGATGATTAGATCAGATGAAATAATCTTTATAATAATAATAACTATTTGAATTAAAATATGAATACTCTTTGATGAAGTAATTCCACCAACAAAAATTCATCATACAGGTATGTAATTTTATATGAAAGTACAAGGATATAGATATAAATATTCACTGCAGTCTTTCAGTAAAGACAAATATTTTTCAGTAGAAACTCATTAAGTGATTTTGATATATAAATGAATTGGGTTATTCCAATTTATTTTAATCACTCTGTACTATTTTGGAGTATTTCAATGTGTATTGTTATTACATGAAGTGAGAAAAATTGCAGAATAATATTATATAATGTCTTATGTACATAAAATGTTTATTATGAATATATAGCACTTACAAGATAATTTTTAACTGTACTTCAGAAAATGGCACTGTGGTAAGAGTAGTAAGATAGAGAAAGTTTTTTGGGAGGAGGAGAGGAATCCTTTGTACTATTCAATATATTACCCTGGAAATGAATTATGTTTTCTATTAAGCAATAGTTAAATACCATTTAAGAATATTATATTTGTCTTTGTATATTTAGGCTGTGAGACTCAATTCTTTGTTTACAGTGGGTGCTCCATAATGGATGATTTCATGTATCCCAGACGAAACATGCCAGCAGAGAGTCACAGGACACAAATGGAGTCTCCTACATTTAGGTTGAAGAATTCAGAAATGATTTCCTGTGCAAACATCCTCTCATGGAGGGAGTAGTTAACCAACATTAAGTAACTTAAGATCTAATTGAAAGGATGACCAAGGTCCTTGTTAGAGAGCATGTGTCTTAGTATGTCATTAAAATTAGACTTAATGAGGCTATTACCATCCCAGTCCACAATGTCATATTTTTGGTTGAAGGACACCAAGGCTTACTCCAGCTCAATTTTAATCAAGATTACTCTTCTAGGTAGAAATTTCACTACAGTCAGAAATAATGAGGAAGGACATAAAGATAGAAAAGAGTCATGTTTCCCTCTTCCCCCTCAACTTTCTTCTAGCCAAATTCCTACTAATGGCCATTTCTCTCTTCATTTTTCACAAAACAAGGCCAATCCATCACTCATACTTATTAAAACCCTGGGTTACAATATAGCTCCTGAGCCCAATACTTTTACTATTTCAGAGCCAAAAATGAGATACCTGTCTGAGTATACATGGCAGTAATGTAGTGGCTAGGAAAGTAAACTTTGTTCACCATATGTTTTGGACAGAGATTAACTGTCCTATAATAAGTTTAGAAATAGGGAAATAATATCAGAAAAAATACTGAAGATCCTAAAAGGACTCCTTAGGTGGAGTGTACCATACCCACTTTCATTTGTCAGGCAAGGACATGCATTACTGTGAAAACCCATAAATGCAGAAAATGTGCATAAAACTATCAAGCAACAGATAAATAAAAAAAAAAATGAATGGCCAGAACTTCTTGGGACACTGCCTTCAAAGTATCAACTATGTGAGCTCACAACTTGGCTCCAAATAGGAGACTAAAACTTTATATTAGATTGTTGTGTTGTTTGATTAATATACTCAGTTCAACAAATGTTTACTGAGCACTTACTCTATGCTGAATCCTCAGATGTAAAGAGATCAAAGGTGGTCCTTGCCATCATGCAGCTTTCAGTCTACAGGGAAGGAGAGATAAGGAACAGGTAAACACATAAATAAATCTACAAAACTAATTCTAATACATGGTATTGAAGCGTCCATCTTATAAAAACTGGTGTTTGAAATTTTAATCTTGCTATTGGCTTCTGTAAATGTTTGCTTGCTTAAATAATAAGGAAAATGAGAGTATTCTCACTTCAGAGATGCCATTAAACCTTCCCTGGACAAAATTATCAGTGCTGGCACCAGGCCAGTCCTTTGGTTGAGGTCTCAAGGCTTCAGCACATAGGGACCTTTTAAGAACTTTCAAAGGGGCGGGAAACATCCCATATTTGGGAGACAAAGAAGGTGAAAACATATAAATACGGAAAATTTCTGCACGTTGGGGCCAAGAATTTGAGAAACATTTTCCTCTGGACCCGCGCGTAATAAATGTAACTCCAAACTCTCTGAGCATGATTTGATTATTCTGGTTTTCTGTAATAGTATAGGTTCAAAAATCAGAGCTTAATGACAGAGAGAAATTGTAGGGCGACTTCCACAACCATTTGCAAATGACCAAGGAGGCTGCTAAGTTGGTAATAAGCAAGCAAGGATTTATTGAGCTGGCTAGCCAGCCATAGCCACGAGGACACCATACGCAAGTGGAGTCCATACACTCGTGACTGCGCAGCCCCTTTTAAAGATCCAAACTATGTTTTTTTTTTCCCTTGTTCTAAATCCTCAAACAGCCGCAGAGGGGCAGAGGGGGTCCGTGGGTTTCAGTGGGCCGCAAAGGTTCCTGTTGACTGCTCCTTATCTCTCAACCACCCCTGCTAGACATTGGAATGTGGACCTATCTTGTGAAAGCAAATTGTAAAACTGAGCAAAGTTAATCATCTCCTGGAGCCACTGAGTCAACAGGGATCAATCTCTTGTGGTTCTGGTCCTCAGGCACAGGAGAATAAACTTTGTGATGTGGGATGGATTTATGTGAGCTGCTAGGTCAAACAGCAGTTTTTACCTGAGATGAATGGTCTTAAGGTCCTATTTCAGAAATGACAGTTGTGGTGGAATGCATTTTAATTTATACAGAGAAGGTTTTATTTAAAGTTACTCTGCTCCGAGATCAATTTATGTTCAATATAAATTAGAAATGCCTTAAATTCTCAAAATTCATCTAAACTATGTAGTTTTGTAATCATTCATCTTCATAAAAAGAAATGAGCACTTTTCAATCAGCTTTTCAAATTCTTATTTTTTTTATAACCACTAAATTAAAATTCAGTGCACCCAGACAAATCCTCAGCCTTCTTTTTACTGTAAATGATTGAAGTTTTCCATCTGTCACTTTAGAGTGTCATCTATTTCATTTTAAATGCTCACATAATGACTACATGCCAAAATCTTCTTTGAGCTGACTAATAACACTTAAAATTAAAAGAAAATGTTAGAAGTAATGATTTGAGACTACTAATTTATTTATGTTTTCCAAGGAATTTTTCTGTTGATTCTTTACTGGAAAGCAAGCAAGAAAAACAATCACAAACCTAGGACATGGAAGTGATACTGACAAGTCTAATTGCTGAGCGGAACCCCCCACCACTGTGGCGGATGGCAACCTGCAGTTGGTTTTATAGAATCCCTCTGCTGGTCCATTATTTGCTGGTAAATCAAGTTCTAAATCACTGATTTTCTTTGCCAAGTTCTTTATTATCACTAGCGCATCCTTTTTCAAAGATTTATTTAAAAGGAACACAGATGTGAAGGCCAAATGAAAAGCAACAAGGCTATTGGATTATAACTTTGACCCCCTTCTGCAATCAATTAGTTCTTCCTGTGCTGGAAAGCTCAAGGAAACATTTATGTGCCAAATAATCACTGTTCCCACCTCCTCCTTCCTTCTCGTGTCATCTTTTGCTAATTTGAAAATTCTAAATCTCTTCTAATTTCTTATTTTGAGCATTCACTTCTTTCTGTACCGATAAACTGAGGTAATATTAAGCAGGATGGTTTCTTCGTATTAATTATCCATCACCCCTCCCACAGACATGATTGCTTTCTTGTCTGTTGCTCAGTGGTTGTGTACATTTCAGAGCTGGCCCTTCTGATTGTACATATTCTTCATGGTGTCTGTCTAAGTCTTTCATTTACATTCACTTGATAATTTAGGCCTTGTAGGAGTAAATTGTTTTGTTACAAGAAGAATCCTGAAGGCTTTTGAATGATTTCTTCTAAAGTAGTCAAATCCATTTTAGCATTCAATAGTTCTAACTTCCAAGGTTAAGCCCGCTTCTCACACACACACATGCTTTGAATGCTTCGGCAGAACACACGGGGCCTGAAAGGCAGCAAGTGACTGATGATGCTATTGATTTTAGCCTGGGTAGGTTTTCCAAGTATGGAGCTTTACAATACTCAGAAACCAAAATAAACTTCACATAGTAACAATAAAAATTAAACAGTACTTTGTTTTTAATAAACCACACAGTCACCAACACTTTCCATCTTTACTCTGTTAATGATATACAAATGGGTTAAACTTCTTAGAACCTCAAATTAGTGATATGCAGAGAGGAACAGGTATGTTCATTTTATATTCCATACAAAAGTATTATTTTATATTTGTTATGACAGATGTTATGTTTTACCATCCAACTATACCCAAGAGACAGGTAGAATAGAAAGCTCCAATGTTTATTATGTTATAATAATAGTAAATATCTAAAATTCTTTTATCATTGAACATGAAAATAAATACATCTAAAAGTTATGGATCTGTTTTCCATTTTATATACTGTTTATTTAATTCAGTTGTCTATTGATTCTGTAAACATTATGTTTGTCTGAAGTAGTATTTTTATTTAGGACATATTTTATTATTTTAAATTAATTTTATATTTTGAATATATAATTCTTGTAAAAATCAAAGCAATATAAAAGGTATACAAGAAATCTTATTCTAATCTTTGTCTTGTTAAGAAAGATTAAAAGCCTGAGTCCCTGTCCCCTCAACCTGCATTCTGACAAATATGCTAACCTATAATTAAGCCCAAGTCCCCTTCCTGCTTGTGTATGGCCTTGCCAAACTTGTTTCCCTGAATGCTTACCTTAAGGGGACCATAAACCATGCACAGCCCCCACAGGAGATTAACTGCTGGCACCAGTGGGGGCCTTGGTCATAATTTCACCTCTCCCTTACAACTGTCATAGGGGCTGCAAAAGCCCTTGAAAAAGCAGACAAATATGATATAAAGAAGGTCAAGAGACATATGAAAACATGCTCAGAGTCATTAATTATCCAAGAGATGCAAATCAAAACGACAATGCAGTACTATTGCATTCCTGTCAGAGTGGCTATCATCAACAAATCAACAAATAACAAGTGCTGGCGAGGATGCAGAAAAAAAAGGAACCCTTGTGCAAGGCTGGTGGGAATGCAAACTGATACAATTACTGTGGAGAACAGTATGGAGTTTCCTCAAAAAAGTAAAAATGGAATTCCCATTTGACCCAGTGATTCCACTTATAGAAATATATCTGAAGAAGTTAGAAACACCAGTCAGAAAGGATATATGCATCCCTATGTTCATAGCAGCACAATTTATAATAGGTAAGATTTCAAAACAGCTTAAGTGCCCATCAGCAGATGAGTGGATTAAAACTGTGGTACATCTACACAATGGAATACTATGCTGCTGTAAAAAAGAAGGAATTCTTACCATTTGCAACAGCATGGATGAAATTGGAGCTCATTATGCTAAGCAAAATAAGCCAGTCAGAGAAAGGTAAATATTACTTGATCTCTCTCATTCATTTGTGGAATATAACAAACAACATAAAGTGATGAACAAAATCAGATCCAGAGGCAGAGAAGCATTGATCAGACCTTCAAACCTCAGAGGCAAGGTAGGAGAGGGTGAGGGTAAGGGGGAGAGATCAACCAAAGGACTTGTATGCATGCACATAAGCCTAAGCAATGGACACAGACACCAGGGGGGTGAGGGTATGAGTGTTGGGGGGTGGAGGGGCAATGTAGGGAAAAGGACACATATGTAATACCTTAATTAATAAAGAAAAAAAAAGCAGACAAAGAACTTGGTATAAGAAAAGCACCTGCTGCATTCAGCACTCAGCATTGGGAACCAGTTTCCCTGGGCCATTCAACACCAGTGCTCCTGCAATAAAGTGCTTCTTCTGAATCTTCCAAGTGCCTAGTTGTGTGTCCTCCTCCTTGGTAATTGTTATAAAAGTCTTGTTCTACCATGCCAACTCCCTATGTAACCATTTTTAGTTCCTTGGGTAGTTTCCCATTGTTTTTTTTGTGCAACTTCTAATTAATCTATTACAGTGGTACCTCGAGATACGAGTTTAATTCCTTCTGTAACCTTGAGGCGTGGGAAACTATGAGATGCTCAGCCAGCCGATCCACGCAATTACTCATATCTCAACTGTTGCTCGTATTTCAAAGCAAAAATCGCTAGCTCAATGGCTCCTATCTCAAAAATCTCATATGTTAGGGCACTCATATCTCGAGGTACCACTGTATACGTTTTCTTCCCTTTTGTAACATACTTGTCCTAAAACCCTTTTCCTCACTTAATATACAGGATGGGCAAAAGTAGTTTTACAGTTGTGAATATGCAGAACATAGTTTATTCCTGTATTATTTATAATTATTTTTTTATTTTCTATATACTTTCTTTTGTTTCACCTGTCTTCTAGAGATCATTTACTATCAGGACAGAGAGAGTTTCCTCATTTTTAAAAATTCTGCATAATATTTTGATAGGTAGTAGCACTCTAAATTTTAGTTTTTTTTTCACATTCTTGGCAGCAATTATGAGAGTAAATTTTGGATTGACCTCTCAATTGACTATGTGGTCTGCCTTTTGGACTTTTGCATTTCTCTTCTGAGTGAATTTAAACATCGTTTTATCTATTGAAGTATCTATTTTTTTTTGTCAACTATGTACATACTTTATTCATTTTTCTAATAATCTAAATTCTCTAAACCAAATGACCCAAATCATTTATTCACAATTCCATGTTAACTTCATACATTGGAAATATAGCCTTTCTTATGTACAAATCTCCCCTATGCATTTAGGTTATTTTCAGTCTTTCTTTTTTGTTCATTTGGCTTCTATATGTATTCATGCTTCTATGTAATAGTTTTAATTAGTCTGATTTATTTTTAGAGACTTCCTAAATATTCTTATTTGTTCATTTTTATAAGTACTTTATAATTTGCATAACAATTTTAGAAGCCAACTTCCTGTTTAAATCTAATTGTTAACAATTGCTATTTATTTTGTGGATTTTCTTCTTCTAAAATCAGGGTTTCATTTTTCTGGATGCTTTTCATTTCCAAATCATGTGACTAAAGACATTAACATCTTATAGCTGTGTGCTGTTTCTACATGTGAAAGTACCTTTGCCTCCGTCCCTCACTCAGATTATGTGACTTGGAGGCTAAAAACCTTTAACGACTTTCCATAGGATTTGAAGTACAAACCACCTCCCATGTCATGTAAAGACCTCAGAAGCCCTCCAGCCTCTTCTCTCACTGTGTACCCCTTCTCTACCCATAGGCATCTATTTGCAGTTCTAAAACAGTATGATATATCTCACAACTGGACATGGGCTACAAACAGTGCTTCCCATTACTTCAAGGGTCTATCTCTAGCTCTTTTTTGGGAGCAAACAGTCAAGGCTTCAGCTCTTCTGGAAAGGTCTCCTTACCTCTCACTATCTGCTCCATGTACCTCTCATCTGTCTGTGCTCCCAGCATCCAGAGTTCGTCTCTCTTATAGCACTCATCAAACTTTGAAAATGATATTTTAAAGCCTTCACCATGTTTCCAGTGTATGCTTTTTGTATGCACGTTCTTATGAGACTGGTATAGTAAATGCCAAAATAATCATTGAATGACTGTTGAATTAATTAATTAATATAATACTAGAGGCCCAGTGCACAGAATTCATGCATGGGGGAGTGTCCCTCAGCCCAGCCTGCACCCTCTTCAATCTGGGACCCCAGGAGGGGTATCCAACTACCCATTTATGATGTCCGACTCCCCCATTGGGACTGAGCCTAAATGGGAAATCGGACATCTTGCTCACAATCCAGAATTGCTGGTTCCTAACTGCTCGCCTGCCTGCTTTCCTGATTGCCACTAAACAGCTTCTTCCTGCCAGCCTGATCACCCCCTAACCACTCCCCTGCCAGCCTAATTGATGCCTAACTGCCCTTCCCTGCAGGCTTGTTCACCTCTAACTTCTCTCCTCTGCCAGCCTGGCCACCCCTAACTGCCCTCCCTTGCAGGCCTGGTCCCTCCCAACTACCCGCCCCTGCTGGCCTGATTGCCCACAACTGCCCTCTTTTGCAAGCTTTGGTTCTTCTCAACTGCCCTTCCCTGCTGGCCATCTTGTTGTGGCCATCTGTGTCCACATGGGGGAAGGATCTTTGACATGGGGGCAGCTATCTTGTGTTGGAGTGATGGACAATATGCATATTACTCTTTTATTAGATAGGATAGAGGCCTGGTGCATGGGTCAGGGCCAGCTGGTTTGCCCAGAAGGATATCCGGGATCAGGGTGGGGTTCCCTTGGGGTGTGGGGCAGCCTGGACAAGGGGCATGGAGTGGTTTGCAGGCTAGCCATGCCCCCCAGTGACCCAAGAAGAAGCCCTGGTGTCTGGGATTTATTTATCTTCTACAAATGGCTTGCTCAGTGGAGGCAGCCATTTCTGTTGGGATTTATTTATCTTCTATAATTGAAACTTTGTAGTCTTGAGTGGAGGCCTGGACCCGCCAAAGTGTGTGGAAAGCTTGGCTTCTTCCATCCCTGGGAAAACCCAACCCTCCCTCCTGTTCTCTCTGTGACCACAGCCATCTTGGTTGGGGTCAATTTGCATACTTGCTCCTGATTGGCTGGTGGGCATGGCTTATGAGTGTAGCAAAGTGATGGTTATTTTGCATATTACTCTTTTATTAGATAGGATAATTCTTGGAACAGGTGAGGAATTATTTTAATTGTTCTTTATTTAGAAGCTCAAATGTCAAAATCACAAACAAAATTTCACTATGTTGATGCTAGACTTGAGACAGAACTTAAGATCCTTGGCAAGAAACTTAGGTTTTTTTTGTTTGTTTGTTTTGTTTTTACCATTTATTTAAAAATACAATAAGCTCTTCATGCAAATCCTGCACTAAGATTGAGTGTGGGTGTTTATATGGACATATGTGCCAAAGCATAGTATGAAGAGCAATCCTCACTATTGGTATTGGTATGTACTTAAAAAGTAGTGTTAGCTGTAAAGTCATTTTACACTTATATGATTATAACTTGCTCAATAATATAGATGTATTATAAAAAGTTAGCCATCCTATCTAATAAAAGAGTAATATGCAACTTAACCATAACTCCGCTACACTCACAAAACACATCCATCAGCAAATCAGGAGTGAGTCTGCAAATTAATCCAACTAAGATGGCTGCAGCCATGGAGAGAGGCTTGGGTTTCACCAGCAATGGAGGAAGCCAAGCTTTCCACATACCCTGGTGGGCCCAGGCCTCCATTCAAGGCTACAAAATTTCAATTATAGAAAATAAATAAATATCAACAAAAATGGCAGCAGCTGCTGAAACTGATTTGGCTCAGTGGATAGAGCATTGGCCTGCAGACTAAAAGGTCCCAGGTTCGATTCCAGTTAAGGGCATGTACCTTGGTTGTTGGCACATCTCCAGTGGGGGGGTGGTGTAAAAGGCAGCTGATTGATGTTTCTCATTGATGTTTCTACTCTATCTCTCTCCCTTCCTCTCTGTAAAAAAACATCAATAAAACATATATTTTTTAAAAAGGCGGCAGCCATGAATTTGGAGAGAGCAGGAGGCTAGGGTTGGCCCCAGTAATGGAGGAAGCCAAGCTCCCACAGCCTTGCCTCTGCTACAAAGTTTCTATTATAGAAGATAAATAAATCCCAGATTCCAGGGCCTCCACTTGGGCCGCCAAGGGTCATGGCTGGTCTGCAAACTACCACAGGTCCCTTGCCCAGGCTGCCCCATTCTCTAAGGGAACCCCCACCCTATCTGGGACACTCTTCAGGGCAAACCAGCCAGCCCCCACCCCATGCACCAGGCCTCTATCCTATCAAATAAAGGAGTAATATGCATATTGACCATCACTCCAACACATAAGATGGCTGTCCCCATGTGGTCAAATATGGCTGCCCCCATGTGGACACAAGATGGATACCATAAGATGGCCAGTAGGGGACGGCAGTTGGGAGGGACCAGGCCTATAAGGGAGGGTGATTGGGGGCAATCAAGCCTGTAGAGGAAGGCAATTAGAGGTTACCAGGCCAGCATAGGAGGTCAGTTCATTGTGACTGGGCCTTCAGGGAAGGGCAGTTTTGGAGGAACCCAGACCTGCAGGGGAGGGCTATTAGGGGTGACTTGGCCTGCAGGGGAGGGCATTTAGGGGCAAACAGGCTGGCAGGGGAGCATTTAGGCATCAATCAGGCTATCAGAGGAGTGGTTAGGGGGTGATTTGGCTGGCAGGCAGAAGCAGTTAGGGGCAATCAGGAAAGTAGGCAGGTGACCAGTTGGGAGCCAGTAGTCCTGGATTGTGAGAGGGATATCCAACTGCTCGTCTAGGATCAGGCCTAAATGAGCAGTCAGACATCTCTTGAGAGGTCCTAGGTTGGAGAGGGTGCAGACTGGGTGAGGGACACACACCCCATGCACAAATTTCATGCACCATGCCTCTAGTATAAAATATAAGGCTATATGGTTAATAATGCCTAAGCATATATAACTAAATATTAAATCTCTTTCTGAGAAGTATAAATTCCTTTTAACTGGTCAAACAAAAGTACTTCCAGTACTAAATTCAAGAAAGGCTAAAATTGGTTTTGTAAGGCTAAGTATGGCACCTCAAGTCATAAAGCATAAAGAAAAAGTATTAAAGGTTTGATTACATAAAATAAAACTTCTGTATGTCAAAGCGAGCATAACTTTGCCTTGTAATATAAAGGAAATATTTATAAAATATGACAAAAGGTAAATATATAATTCACATATCAGTCTGGAAATTTTATTTTAAAATGTATTTTGATAGCATAATGAGCATAGAGCATTCCAAAATAATTTACAAATGATTAAGTTTCACTAGCAACCTAAGAAACATATAAAAATTATGTCATTACAGTAGGGTTAATTATATGCACACTATGAAATTTTTACATGTGGGGATGTCCTTCAGCCTGGTCTACACCATCTCTAATCTGGGACCCCTCACAGTCTGAGACTGCTGGCTCCTAACTGCTTACCTGCCTGCTTGCCTAATTGACTCTAACCTCTCCCCTGCCAGTCTGATTGATGCCTAACTGCTCCCCTACCAGCTTGATCACCTCCAACTGCACTCCCCTGATGGCCTAATCACCCACAACTGCTCTCCCCTGCCATCCTGGTCACTCCTAACTGCCCTCCCATGCTGGCCTGGTCACACTCAACTGTCTTCCCCTGCAGGTCTGGTTTCCCCTAACTGCCTCCCCTGCCATCCCAATAGCCCCCAACTTTCCCCCCTGCTAGCCCAATGGCCCCCATCTGCCTGCCCCTGCCGATCATCTTGTGGTGGCCATCTTGTGACAGCCATATTTTACAGCCATCTTGTGGGGACCATATTGTGAGGGTGGCCATCTTGTAATGATGTGATGGTAGCCATCTTGTGCCGTCAGCTTGTGATGACACCTAGGCTTTTATTATATAGGATAATACAAAGAAAAGGCCACTCCTTTTTCTTTATAGCACATTTAATTTTGTTCTCAATCCTCCAATCCTCTGGCTGGTGGGAAAATGTTAACTTTACAATGAATAATATTATCACATTTTTCTAATGTAAACTATTTTAAGTTTTGGCAAAAATGTGAGTGATCTCTTTCCCAAGAATTCTTTGTACTGTGGCCCTATATCACTTAAATGAATCCATCCTACTTCAACTGTTTGCTTGTCATTTCTTCAGAGAAACATACCTTATTCTTTAGGTAAATTCTCTCCGCTAATGTTCTCATATAGTCTGACTCTGTTTTCATAGCATGTATTAGAGTGTTTCTATTTCATTAATCCTCCACCTCTTCTATGACTGTTTCTACCCATACTGTGTCTATTTTCCTCATCCATTTGCTCTGGCACCATTTTGACATCCATTAAACCTTATTAAGTGAACAAAATAGACAAGAGTTCTAGAGTAGTTGAAACATAAATTGGTATGAAATTATTGAAATTAAAAGTGAGTATACCCTTTGACCTACCACTCAGTCATAGTAATTTATTCTGAGCTGTACAAAGTTTTACTATTCAAGAAGCATTATCTATAATAGTGAAAATTAGAAAAAATCTAAAAGTTCAACAATAGGAAAATGTTAAAATTTTGCACTTTAATAAAACACTCTATAAAATACTATTTAAAATTCAATAAAAGAATAGTTTAAGATGTGGGAAAATAATCACTATAAAGTCCTAAATAAGCAAAAACATTTTGTACACGATGCTTCTATGATTTTTTAAAGAAAAACGCACATACACACACGCGCGTGCGCGCGCGCGCACACACACACACACACACACACACACACACACGTGCTTCTATCAACTGAGCCACTGGCCAGGATTGCATACAAATATTTTCAAAGTCGTTATGTGTGACTTGTATACCTATAGCTTTCCATATGTATATTTTTATGTTTATATTATCTCTGCATTGTACATGCATTTATTTTTTTAAATATTTTTATATTGAAAGGCAAAAAAATAACATTAGTTCTGATCACTGAGAATTATAGTATTTATTTATTTATTTATCCTCACCTGAGGATATTTTTTTCATTGATATTTACAGAGTGGAAGAGAGAGGGAAAGACAGAGAGAAATATCAATATAAAAGAGTCACATCAATTGGGCTGAGCTCTGACCAGGGCCCAGGCCAGGGAGAAGCCTGCAACCAATGTATGTGTCCTTGAGTGGAAGTGAATCTGGGGCCCTTTGGTCTGCAGTCTGATGTTCTATCCACTGAGCCAAACCAGCTAGGGCTATTGTATTTTTAAAATCATACTACCTGTTAACACTTATATTTAAATTATGTATAATAAAAATAGCCAAACAAAATTTGGCACCAGGATAAAAAAAAGTCATTGTATTTCAGGATCACTGCATTTGGTATATCTAGCTAAAATTAAAAAAAAAAACATACATGTATTTTTTACATAAGTCCATACATTTGTAGAAAATCTAATGATTCAAAAGATGAATGCATTTTCAAAAGCTTTCTCTAACATAAAGGTGACATTGGGCAATGCTTCAGTTCTAGACAAATCACACTTTGTGTCAAGGATGGATTGATCTGTGTCAGCTGGCAAAGATCAGGAGGATGACTGAGCATCAGCTTCTTGGTCCTTATTTCTGACAGGGCTCAGTTGAGAATTCGTACTTGCCCAGCCTCTCCTGAGTTTGTCATTCCTCCTGCTGCAGGCCTCTCTCTACTGCCCGCCACAGTGGATGATGGCTGCCACTTTGATGTGCATGCCAGAACTGCAACCCTGAGGTGCCCTAAGCAAAGCATATGGTTAACTGTCTGCAGGTGTCTGACTACAGGATGTCTTCTCAACTTATTCAAAGTCCAGGCACATATTCTAGTTGATCAAATCAACTATAAATCACCTAAACCTACTTTTGGATTATTGATAATAAGCAACAAATATAAATTTTAAATTTGTTTTTCACTATATCTTGAAATATAATAGAAGATAAGATGAGGGCAAAGGGAAGAAAATCAGTTTTGAGAAATGTTGGAGAGGAAATCAGAGACTGTGAACTAGAAGTTACTTTCTTGTATAAATTGTCTACTTGTGGTTGTGTTAATTATATAAATGGCCTAGGTCTTAACTTCTTTTTAAGAAAATACCAGATTATGTAATCTAACTGCCTCTTTCATTTTCTGAATCTTAGAATATATGGTTTAATTTGAGGATCTATTAATCAGTATTTTAATATGTATTCATGGCTTCATTTGTTACCATCCTTTCTCAATGACTCCAATTGATTTTTTACAGAGTGGAAGGGAGAGGGATAGAGAGTTAGAAACATCGATGAGAGAGAGACATTGATCAGCTACCTCTTGCACATCCCCTACTGGGGATATGCCTGCAACCCAGGTATATGCCCTTGACAGGAATCGAAGCTGGGACCTTTCAGTCCACAGGCTGATCCAGACTGGTTTCAGAAATGACTCCATTTTTTTTTTTAAAAAGACAGTAATCTCTCAAACTGGAATTTTAGCAAAAATTTATGGGCAATAACGATAATGAACAAGCACATATTTTTCATTTAATTTTTATCCTTTTGGAAAAGGCAGCATTGATCTTCAAATTTTTAATTATGAAAAGAAAAAAATGTGGAATTGATTGTGATAATAGAGGTTGAATAAAAATAAATGCAAAAATAGTAGTTGCCAGGGACTGGGGTTGGGTGGGAGGTGAGGGAAATAGGGGGATATTGATCAAAAGGTACAGACTTTCTTTATAAAATGATTAAGTTCTGGTGATTATAGCTCACAATATTGCACTGCATACTTGAAAGAGAGTAGATGATAAGTGTTCTCAACAGACACACAAGTCCACCCACATACACAATATTATGTGAGTTGACTGATATGTTAATTAACTTGATTGTGATAATTATTTCATAATATATACACACATATTAAATCATTGCTTTCAACACATTTAAAAAAAATCATGTTGACAGCATAGAATTTCATTGTGTAGATGTACCATAGTTGTCTGATCCACTCATCTGCTGACGGGCACCTAGGCTGTTTCTAAATTGTAGCTATTGTAAATTGTGCTGCTATGAACATAGGGGTGCATAAATCCTTTCTGATTGGTATTTCTAGTTTCTTAGGATATATTCCTAAGAGTGGGATTACTGGGTCAAATGGGAGTTCAATTAAAGAAGGAATTCTTACCATTTGCAGCAACCTGGATGGAACAGGAGAACCTTATGCTAAGTGAAATAAGCCAGTCAATGAAGG
Organism: Lasiurus borealis; assembly: GCA_004026805.1. Classification (NCBI taxonomy): domain Eukaryota; kingdom Metazoa; phylum Chordata; class Mammalia; order Chiroptera; family Vespertilionidae; genus Lasiurus; species Lasiurus borealis. Next base: position 130,514 of record PVJN01001256.1, on the reverse strand, counting down.
AAAAACACCACATGATCTCACTCATTTGTGGATAATAAAGAACATTATAAACTGATGAACAAAAAGATAGATACAGAGGAAATAAAGCATTAAACAGACTGTCAAATTACAGCAGGAAGGTTAAGGAGAAGTGGGGTAGATAAGAGATCAACCAAAGGACTTGTATGCATGCATATAAGCATAACCAATGAACACAAGACACTGGGGGTGGGTGGGTATGTATGCCTGGGAGGAGTGGGGGGCAATGGGAAGATATGTATACATACAATACATTAATTTTAAAAAATTAAAAAAATAAAAAATAAAAATTTATGTTGAACAACCTAAATTGATCATCTTTATTTGTCAATGAAGTTAGGGAAAAATAAGAAAGAGTCCTAAATGCACCATTTTGATTGTAGGTTTATGATCTCATCGTTTAAATCATCAGAGTGAAATCTGTCTTTGAAATAATTGAAAGAAAATAAAATAATTCTTATTCCATTATACTATTATGAAGAAGTGAGAAGGTAGAGCAAACAATAATATTTGTCATATATTCTGCAAGATCAAAGAAAACCACATGGTCTCTAAAACCAAGGGGAAAGACATGGAGGATCATAATGAGTGCATCAGACCTCTCAGATGCCATCAGACCATAGTCAGCAATCTCCTGTCAAACTAATTCTGTTATAATCTATTAATCCTCCTGAAGTCTGAAGGTAGAATGATAAGAAGTGATAACCTTTGCCTGGAGGGACTCTGGAGTGAAAAATAAAACTACTTCCTGATCTATGTCTAGATTTTTCTCAAATTTTTGGCCCTGAGGCAGTATCAGAAGGAGGCAAGGATATAAACTTCCCAGTTAAAAACTCTTAAATTTAAAAAGTGTTCTGGTGTTTGCCAGACAACTAATATGAAATAACTTCCTTCATGAAATTGAGGGTAATTTTCCTACATAAGATTGCTGAATAACTGCATAATACATGTTTGCAGCAAAATGCCTGACATTTAATATTTCCACAGTAATTTTACTTCCTTTTCTTTATCAATACTATCATAAATGAAAATGATGATAGACAGATGATAGATAAGTAATCTTGCTCTGAAGTCAAACTCATGTGTCCATTTTTATATCTTATTTGTCTTCAGTTTATACAACTATATTGTTAATTTTACACAGTCCATGATTTTTTTCTCCTTGCATCCCCACAACTATCACCCAATGAAATAAGAGATGGGGTACAAGGGACTATAATGGATTAGAATATAAATGAAAAGACTAGGAATAAATAGGAAAGTTAGATTGATATTTAAATTAAGCTTGGCACTTACATGGCAGACATAGAATAATAATAAAGGCCAGAGAGGACTGGTAATCACATGGCTCCTCAACTGAGGGTGATTTCAATTGGGAGCTGGAGAGTAAGATAATCAGTTGCTGTTCAGCAATGTCCAGTATTCACAATCCTCATTCCCTTTCACATTTGTGGATTGAAACTATTTGGTAGGCGAGACAGGTACCCATTGTTCCTGAGATATTAGACACATTACACGAGATAATGTTGAGAGTAGCTTGCACAATGCAGTGCTAAAAAGGGCAGGGGCAGAAAATACTTTACCTGGGGAATTTGAAAAGCCAAGATTTACCATCTAGTATAGACTCAGTTTCAAGAATTATCTGGGGCTTTCATCACTAGAGACTATTTTACTAAGTGTTTGCTATGCCAGCTGAAGTAGGAGGAGGCAGAGGGTCCTTCCACCTCTGGTTGAGAAGCTAGCACTCTCAGGGATGTGTGCTCTATTTGGAAATGACAAGGTGAGAAGCTTCCTTTGTGACACGGTAGCCTTCCTGTCACTTCTCCTCAGAATCTCACTTGGCTCAATTGCCTTGAAGCTAAACAAGTGGAAAAAGCCATGATTTGTTTATAGTGTGGACACATATGGTATGTGACATTGTGGACACTCCAGATAACTTAAACTTTCCACCTGACAATGGATTTCTGTGTAATTCATCATTTTCTATTTGACATATATTCCTGCTTATTAACATGGAGTTTGGTTCTAAGAACTCAGAAAAAGACTTCAGAGAGAGAGTGATAAATCATTATGGTTTTCTAAACAATTAACTTGCAAAACTTGGAGGGCAGTTCTGTAAAAGATTTGGTTTCAAGGACTGCAACAGCAGCAGAAAGGATGTCTCTCTTTCTTACATTGTCTATTCTTTACTCGTATGAATTAGTGGTTGGTTGGGACCCATTGCATATGAATAACCTGTCCTTTTGCCTAAAACCTGTCAAACTGCAGCTGAGTCAGAGAGCCTCATTCTTTCCAAAAGAAGGCCCAAGGCCTGGCAGAAGCAGCAGCCTTGCTTCACATCTGGGCCTCATCTGGGCACTTCCAAACCCCATACAAAGAGGAGAAATCTGAAGATGTCTCTGTAGCTCCTGCTGGGCTGCCACAGAGAGTAGCTGACATTGTCCTTCCTTGGAGATCCAAGAACCAGTGTACCCAGTGGGCAGAATGAGACCATACCAGATTACAACTCTTTATATCCATAAGAGACACACTCAAGGGGCAGACTCAGTGAGCACCAAAGCCCTACTGAAGCAAATCCTGCTCCATAAGGATGTCTCCTGCACAACAGATCTTCCAATGTAGACACAGTTGGTTACCACACCCAATTGGCCTGGAGGTCAATTCTTCCCAGTGATACCAAAAGCAATCAAAGGTTAACTACAATAAGACTGTGCAAATAGCCACAAAGGGGTGCATCAAGAGCGTCTACCTCAGGTGACTAGGGAGGCTGAGCCACTGCGCCCTATAGGACACCAACCCATAAAGCCACTCTATTAACTCAATGAGACTTAGTAGCCATCTACTACATAGAAACAAACACAGGGAAGTGGCCAAAACATGGAGACAACGAAACAGGTCATAAATGACAGAAATGGATGAAAGAAAAATACTCAATATAGAGTCCAAAACCATGGTTATAAGGTTACCCAAAAATCTTCTAGAAACCTCTGAAAAATTTAGTGAGACCCTCAAGGGTATGAAAAAGGACCAACCAGAAATTAAGCATATACTGACTGAAATAAAGAATAATATGTAGAGATCCAACAGCAGACTAGAGGATCCCAAGAATCAAAGATTTGAAATACACAGAAGCAAAATCACGCAAAAAAGCAAAACGAATCCAAAAATATGAATATAGTGTAAGAAGCCTCTAGGACAACTTCAAGGGTGCTAACATCTGAATCACAGGGATGCCAGAAGAAGAGGGCAAGATATTGAAAACCTATTTGAAGAAATAATGACAGAAAACTTCCCCTACCTGGTGAAAGAAATAGATTTACAAGTCCAAGAAGCACAGAGAATTCTAAATAAGAAGAATCCAAAGAGGACCACACCAAGACACTTCATAATTAAAATGCTAAGAGCAAAAGACAAAGAGAGAATCTTAAAAGCAGGAAGAGAAAAAAAGTTAGTTACCCACAAGGGAACACCTCTATGACTGTCAGCTGATTTCTCAACAGAAACTATGCAGCCCAGAGGGAGTGGCAAGAAATATACAAAGTGATGAATAGCAAGAACCTACAAGCAAGATTACTCTACCCAGCAAAGCTATCATTTAGAATTGAAGGTTAGATAAAGAGCTTCACAGACAAGAAAAAGCTAAAGGAGTTCATCACCACCAAACCAGTATTATATGAAATGCTGAAAGGTATTCTTTAAGAAGAGGAGGAAGAAGAAAAATGTAAAGATAAAACTATGAACAACAAAATGACAACAAATACATATCTATCAACAAGTGAATCTAAAAATCAAATGAGTAAAATATCTGATGAACAGAATAAACTGATGAATATAATAGAATCAGGGGCACAGAAAGGGAGTGGACTGACAATCTTGGGGGAAAAGGGGTGGGGGGGTTGAGGAAGATATTGGAAAAAAATTTACATCTATAGATGAGGACAGTGGTGGGGGATAAGGGCATGGGGTGGGGTGGGAACTGGAAGGAGGGGAGTTATAGGGGGAAAAAAAGAGGAACAACTGTAATAATTTGAAAAATAAAGTCAATATCCCAAGATAACAAACCAATATTTATCTTTCCAATAAATCATGGATCTCTGATATTGAGTAATTATAAACTCTGAGAATTACCAATTCTGAGAGCTTATGGTTTTCCATGTCCTATGAAGTATAAAATAAGTTTCTGTATTCAAGTACTTCAGAGCCCTGTTTAGCAAATGAGGCTCATACATAGATAACCAACATTTAAAGTAGAATATGAGATCAAAAGATAGCTACAGATAAAATTATTCACTTCATAAGAGAAGACTATTAAGGTAATTATAATTTGGTGGTCAAAAATACTCCACAATTAGGCAGCAAACCTTTTTTCTCTTAGTGTATTATAACCCAATAATTTAATATTTTAGTTTTACATTTTACATCTCATGTTTTCAGATAGTTTCACTAATACTATCCAGAAAATTCTGTTTGGTGATGGTTTATATCAATGCCTCTCAAACATTAATGTGCATTTCAATCAATTGAAGGTTCTCCTTCAGTGGATGTGGGTGGGACCTGAAACTGCATTCCTGATCAGCTATCAGGAGATGCTGGTAAAGCTGCCAGACATGGACCACACTTTGAGCAGGAAGGACCTGAAAAACACCATCGTCATTAAACAAGGACCATTCTAGCAAGTGGACTTTATAAGATGAACCATACAGAAAGTTAATTGAACTTCATTAATTAATTAAAAACTGACAGGTAATACATGCCTAGATGCACTTTCACTAGTATTGCAATCAAGCCACAGTTTCAGTGTGCTGTTCAGAAAGCTCTAACTGTGGCTTAGAATGAATACATGGTAGGATTCCAAATCTTGCCGGCCACAGTGCTTCTTTATATGTTCATTATCTTTAAATTATACTTATTAAATACCCACAGGGTTCTCTTCCAACTCCAGGTACTACACAAAAGAGAATTTAACAGGAACTACTTCTCTCTCTTCCAAGATCTAGCCAACGAGACCGTACACTGAAATTCAGATGTAAAACCTGATATTTTTTTCATATGACCCTAAGGTCATTTTGAAAAACCTAAAGAGTCTTATTAAAGCTTTAGAAAAAAAAAATCAAAGCTGAATTCTTTGTGAAGCCTCATTTTCAATTTGATCTTTTGCCAAATCCCTGCTCAGGAAGTCACTGGAAACTGAAAACATTCAGAATTTGAACAAGAAGAAAAAATTCCTCTTCTCAGTATAAGAATAAATAAATGAAAATAGGAATAAAGAAAAGTATCTTTTATTCTGTTGACAATAGATGTTGTGCACCCAGACCAGAAACTAAGAGTCACTGCAACTGTGGTTAGACAATTAAGTGTCTCCCCGATAAGCCCACTTTTTGACTGAAGTCTCAATTATGCATTTGGTCAAAATATGTATGAAAAATGCTACAAAGTCAAAAAAAAACAAATACATTACTTTTTATAGGAGCAACTTAACTCCATGTGAGATCTCAGAAATAAACCCCAAATGACTCATTTGGGGAAGTATTACCAAATGAGAGTTTTCACTGGCAACTCTTTCTAGGGGGAATGCATCATCTCTGCTAAACCTCACAGGTCTGAAGGAACTGAACCTGAAGGGGAGTAGTAAACAGCCTGCTGCATTTGGAGAAAATTGTATATAGATGGGAAAGAAGCAGCAGGAGATGTTGAACAGAGAATCTGGAGTCTGGTGACAAAGCTTCTGTGTTCCTTATCTGTGAGGGACTTGAGGCCTTAGATCCAAAGAAGAATCATTACAACATTTTTTTAGATGCCATCTTCTAGAAGCTAACTTTAGTAGAGCTATAAAGAGGATAGACTATTTAGAGAAAGTCTTGAGGCCAGTTATCATGTAGGAGCTTATTGACTAAAAGCCCAAACCAATGTAATAGCAGTAGAAATACAGAGGAAATAAAGTGCATGTATGTGCATGTAGACATCTGTGTGTATGACTAGAGTAATTAGTTCTGTGTGGTACTTCATGTTTTTTTTTCTCTTATTAATAGGTCTTAAGTCAGTTTAATTCTCAAACCTGGCCAAAGCACCCTAAGAGGATAGAGGTAAATATTTGTCTTCCCTACAGACATTTGGAGATTCTTTATGTAGGAGAAAAAGCAGTATTAGAATATGAGTTACCAGAATGCTCAGTAACATTGCGTGAATTTCCTACTTCTCCTTTCAATATTATAAAAATAAAATTAATATCAGAGAATGATTTCTCCATGAGTCTCATTCTGTTTCATATCTTCAAATCATGAAATTATTTTCTCATATATGTATAATTTTTTATATTATAATACTAGTGGCCCGGTACACAAAATTCGTGTACAGGGGTGAGGTGTTCCTAAATCCAGCCTGCACCCTCTCCAATCTGAGACCCCTCAGGGATTGTCCAACTTCCAGTTTAGGCCTGGCAGTCAGAGATCCCTCTTGCAATTCGGGACTGCTGGCTCCTAACCACTCACCTGCCTTCCTGCCTTATCACCCCTAATCACTCTGCTGATAGCCTGATCAACCGTTACTGGCCCCTGATGGCTTTCTCACCCCAACTCCCCTTCTCTGCCAGCCTGATCACCCTTAACTGCCTCTGCCTCAGCCCTGTCACCATGGCTTTGTCCAGAAGGACGTCCAGAAGATCTCCCAGTCTAATTAGCATATTGCCCTTTTATTAGTACAGATATGAATTATAATATTCATTTTGTTATATATGAATCTATATATTGTTTTAAACATGTATGCTTTTAATCAGAAAGAAATCTGGATAAGAGATTAAGAGCTGTTGAATACAACTATGAATAGTGACACAACACATTATGTTGGTTTAGTAGCAGTGTGTTTACACAAAAAGTTATCACATTAACTTATGGATATTGCTGCTCCTGGGGAATGATTAAACCCCGCAAGGGAAGTGATTGGAGTGAGTAGAGGTTTAGCAAGGTCTTGGAAAAGAGAGTATATGTCAAGCGCATGCTCTGATACCTTCTAAGGCTTCTCTAGGGTTGCAAAGCTGGTGAACCTAGTATCCTGTGTGTGTACACATTGCCCTCATGACTGCATATCCAGAAAACATGGTTTGTTGGCTGTTTTTAATTGTTTTGTTTTCTAATTTGCTGAAAATGTGAATTAAAAAAGCAGACTGATAAATTACTTTTGTTTTCTCTAATAAACCAAGGGTAAATTTGGTCCAGAAAATTGTCTTATGCCATCATTAGGATGCAAGTTATTTGACTTTCAAACTCCTTATTTTGCTCAGTGTTGAAAGCTTTTATATAGAAAATATATCTGCTAAATTCCAATGCAATGATTATAACTCTCCTTCTAAAACAACCACGGATATATTTTAAATTGAATTTATAGGGATGACTTTGCCTTATAAAATTATATTAGAGGCCCTATGCATGAAATTCGTGCAAGGGATTCAGCCCTTGCATCCTGGCTTCATCCAAGAAGATCGTCCAGAGGATGTCCAGAAGGTAGTTCAGCTGCCCGGTCTAATTAACAAATGACACTTATATTATTATTTTAAGTGTACAATTCTATGATACGTCATCTGTATATTGCATTGTGTGTCCAAATTTCCTTCCACCACCATATGTTTGATCCACTTTATCCTTTACTAACCACCCAACCCTCTTCTCTCTGGTAACCATCATACTGCCATCTGTGTCTATGAGTTTTCATTTGCTTGTTTTTCTTGTTTCTTCATTTATTGCTTTCTGTTTTATATCCCACATGTGAGTGAAACCATGGTTCTTGACTTTTTCTGTCTAACATATTATTTTTTAAATATGTAAAGGAACATGAGATTTAAGTCTCAGCTGATACTTATTCACACTCCTGCTATTATCAGGAGAATATTAAAAAGTCAATAGACCATTATATATATATTGGCCCAGTGTATGAATTTCATGCGTGGAGGAGGGGTTCCCTCAGCCCATCCTGTACCCTCTCCAATTGGGGACCCCTTGAGATTGGGCCTAAACTGGCAGTTAAACATCCCTCTTGGTACCCCTGACTCCTAACTTCTCACTTGCCTGCTTGCGTGATCACCCGTAACTGCCTCTGCCTGCCTGATCACTCATAACTTCCCTCCCCTGCCTGCCTGATCACCCCTAACCGCCCTCTCCTACAGGCCTGATCTCAAGCCAAACTGCCCTCTCCTGCAGGCCTGATCTCACACCCAACTGTCCTCCCTGGCTGGCCAATTTGGTTCTGATTGGTCAGTTTCTATCCAGTCAGCATCAAAAGCTCTGCCTCCTAGGTTGCTATTGGTTCCTCACAGTTCACCTGGTTCTGATTGGTTGGTTTCTATGATAGTCAGCATCTCTGGGGCTATCTCCGAACCTGATCAGAGAGGTAGAGATGATCAGCAGCCCCCAGGAGGCCTGGAGAGAACAGAGGCGTGACTGATGGCAAATCCTGTTGAGAAAGAGAGAGGCAATCACTGATCAACAGCTGCCACTGAGATTGCGGATCAGACCCTGCCTCTCTCTTCAGGCCTCTCTCTGGGCCTGATCCACAGCCCCTTTGGAGTCAGTACCTTTTTCGGTTGTTACAGACCCTGGGTTTTTATATACAGAGAGAGAGAGAGAGAGAGAGAGAGAGAGAGAGAGAGAGAGAGAGGTTTCTCAAAGTGACTTCTTATCAAATAGTGTGGTTTCAAATTTGTTGTGGAAATGTCTCTCTGTGACTCTGCTGTGAGATTTTTTTTTTAGCTCATTGCTACTTTATAAATGTAAAGCAACTTGGATTTACGTCATTTTCTAATACAACAGAGATACTTTAATCCAATTTTCTAACCCCATCTGCAAAATAATGTCTCCTCTTGCTTGCCTCAGTAATTTTTGAATTTAAATTAGGTCATGAAGGTAAGTGGGAAGGAAAACAATGCTAACATTTTCAATGTTTATTACCTGAATTTTCAAATTACTTGAAAAAAATCATAAACTTCTTTCAAATAAAGTGTAGACACAGCTTCAAACTTGTATTTTACCCTGTAAACTAGATATGTGATTATACTGGAAGTAGTTATTTTTCCAACTCCATTTTTTGTGATTATTTTAAAGTTTGAAAGATAAAGCCAAAGTAAATTCTGTATCCTGACAACAGATAATCTCAGGCATTGTGTTTATTATTACCTGACTAAGTCTAATAAAGTGAATTATCATAGCTAAATATTGTCTACCTACCAAGTCTGAAGGGAATAGGATTATATGTAAACTAGATAATTTAATGACATAATTTCATAACTGCTGAATTTACCATCCTAAACAGTAGGAAAGGAAGTATTAATGTACTCATTGGTAAACACTAGCATCTTGCTTCCTAAATTTTAATTTTCTGGGCATTTAGATCTCTCTTTTGTTCTCCATTACTTATTTATCAATGCATTGCATACTTCTTATGAATCTAAATAATTGTATCATCATCTAAGACTTCACATCATTAAGAGACTTTCAAATCTTGAGCAAATACATGTACTATTAAGCTTTCTTTTTTAAAATCTATTTTCAGAAACATTAAAAAATAGTTATTGTGTTGCACTCTTCCCCCTAAAAACAACTAAGAAATAATGGAAAATTTCTTCTAAATTAACAAAACATAGTTAGACAATGAGAACTGTGCTTACATTTTGGGGAAATATTTTACTGTTAAATAATGAGTTCACTTATATCTCTAAAGAATATTTACAAGAAGAAAATCTGGTGACTGAACTGAAAAGAACAAGGACATGCACTCCAGATGAAAACAAATGGGAAGAGTTCTGGACAGGGAACAAGAACTGTGTTCTCAGTTCTACTGCTAATTAGCATCTTGCTATTCAAGTCACTTCACTATTTTCCACTTAAATGTAATTTTTTTTCTTTTTACCAGTGAAAGGTCAGTGACACAAATTATTTTAAAAAATATATTCAGTGCTGTTAGAAGTACTCACTGAGATATTCTGGAATTACATTTTGTGTGCAATCCCTGAGAAAATTCAATCTGTATTTTCTGTGCACACAAAGGATGAATTTAGTCATTGCATGGACTTGTAGTATTTGCCTAGAGATTCTGGCTTTTCAACAACTTAAGCTGAGGGTTTATAAGAATGACTTGATTTCACAGAATTTCACAGTTTTCTTAACTACAAATTGGGGAGATAATGCTTACCTACCTGCTGAAGTATTATATGGATTAGTTAACAGAGGAAGAGCACACATTTTGGAGTCCCATGGTTTCTATTCTTTCTTCTTGATATCTCATCATAAATCACTTCTATCTTGAAAGATTTTCATTTTTTATCCATCCAGACTGTTTTACAATTTCCATTAATTACCTTAACTAGAGGCTCATTGCATGGATTTGTGCACTGGTGGTGTCTCTTGGCCAGGCCTGTGCCTTCTTGAAATCTGGGACCCCTCGTGGGATGTCAGAGTGCTGGTTTTGGCCTAATCCCCACAGGCCAGGCTGAGGGACCTCACTGGTGTGCACCAGGCCTCTAGTATGCATATAAGATCTTTCGTTAATCTCTTTCCACCCTTCCCTCTGAGATTCATCAGTTTGTTCCATGTTTCCATACCTGTGCATTGAGCATCTGCTCCCTGTGGCCATTGTGTGTTATAGCTACCAGCTGAATGATTGAATGGTCAGATGGTCACTTAGGTTTTTATATGTAGAGATCATATGGAAGATCTAATTCATCCAGTGAAATTGATAGCTCTCTCTCTCTCTCTCCCCTACTGTTTTATTACTTTAGAAATGGAATTTCATTAGCCTGCTTGAATATTCATTCTGAATACCTCTAATAGTTACTTCTTTTTAAGTTTTTTCCTTTTGTTGGTATAAATAGGACTTAAAAGAGATTACAAGAACAATTGGAATTTTTCCTTAGCTTTGTTATAAACACACGTGAAATGCCATGATCAGCTAGTAATTTAAGTAAAATGATCAATTTGAAGAATCATCTATGTACCATAGAACTGTACACTTAAAACCTATATACACTGAGTGGCCAGATTATTATGACCACCTGACATTTGTAGGCAAATTATCCATATACTTCATCATATGGGACATGGAATCCGAAGACCTGTTCAAATACATTTGCTGTCTGCAGTTACCAAGATAAAACATCTCCAATTCACACAGGAACACAAGGATTGGACAGTCAAGCACTGGAAAAAAGTCATGTGGTCCAAAGAATCATATATCCAGTTGTATTATGCGATGGCAGAGTGAGAATTTCATGAAAACAACATGAAAGCATGCACTCCACATGTATGAGTACAAAAGTTCAAGCTGGTGGGAGCAGTGTTATGGTTTGGGATATGTTTTCCTGGCATGATTTGGGCCATTTAATTCATGTGGAACAACATCTGAATAGCACAACATACCTAAATATTTTTGCTAATCAAGTTCATCCTATTATATTGATGGTGTATCCAAATGGAGATGGCTTCTTCCAACAAGACAATGTGCCATGCCATGGTGCTTGTATTGTGCAGCAGTGGTTTCAAGAACATGAGGGAGACTTTACCTTGCTTAGGTGGCCCCCACAATCACCAGATCTCAATCCAATTGAGCATTTGTGGGACGAAGTTAAAAGAGCCATCAGACAGCAGGTTCCACAATTATCAAATCTCACAGAACTGGACAGTGCTATTTACAGGTATGGTGTCAGATTCCTCACATCACCTTTCAACATTTTGTGGAGTCAATGCCAAGAAAAATCACCGCAGTATTGAAGGCCAAAGGTAGCCCATTGGTGGGGTGGTCATAATAATATGGCCACTCAGTGTAATTTTATTAACTAATGTCACCCCAATAAATTTAATTTTTAAAAAAGGCTTAAAAATAAAGTAAAATGAAAAAAAATGGATATAGGTGATGAAATTATATATTATAATTTGCCATGTTTTCTTTATTTTTGTAAAGCTTGAAATAAAGATATTCTTTGCACTATTATATATTAAATTATACATATATATTACATTAAAAGCAAGGCCAATTTCATTTTAATAACATACATTTATTTGACATTTTATAATGTATCTTGTATAATATGTAGAATAATAAGTTCATAATGCTACCCAACTATTTTTTTCCTTTCTACTGAATTTATTGGGGGTGACACTAGTTAACAAAATTATACAGGTTTCAGGGTACAATTTCACCTGTACACTGCATAGTGTGTTCACCACTTTAAATCAAGTCTCCATTCACCATTATTTATCCTCCTGTTGCACCTAGCATGTATTATTTGGTATATACGTATTAGTTACAGATACTTTTCTGTGCTGTGCTATGTTGCTATCAAAGCCCACTGATCTGCACTATTCTATTTATACTTCAAAAATTCAAAAAGCCCCATAAACCAAAATTTTATACATAATTATGCAGCCAGTTCATTTGATGACAAACTTGAAATAAAAGTGTTTCTTTGTTAGTCCTTCTTAATGCAGCTCTTCATATGTTTTATTGCATGAATATTATGGGCTTTGATTATGGAGTGTTATTGTAGATGTTATTGGGGAATACTATATAATGCATAGTATATGCATCATTTTACCTTTCAAAAATCTGAAGGATTTTGAATCTCTGTAACATACGTTGCCCTAAGTATTTTGGATAAAGCATTTTGGACCTCCACTGAAACTCATATCATGATGACTAAACTGTGTAAGATTAGAGAAATAACGTGTCATTAAAATAAGAAGAATTTCAGGTGCTTATTTCTTTGTTTATTTTTAGTCCAATTTTTTATGCCTCCCAAAAGTCACATGTTTTGAACAATAGGGGACTCAATTATATGTCTGTAAATTTGTCTGTACTCACACTATTCTTTGATCACAACTAGTTTAAAGTTGCCTCTCCATAGTCAATAGCACCTAGAACTTCTGCAAGATGTTTGTTAATCTTTCCATAAAACAAAATGGTCTCTCTTCTTTTCTAATACGTCAAGATAAAGTCCAAAGGGTAATTGCGTACTCAAAAAAGTTGAAACTACATTCCATTTCTCCATGGTGATTTGTCTTGCTCTTGCTATTTTGGTCACATGGATACTCCATGTGCCAAAGGAAGTGGTAGATAAAACTATGAATGATGTGTGCAGATATCATATTTGTCATAAGCATCAATCATCATCTTCTCAGGAATAAAATAATATATATTCATTCCATTATGAAGTTCTTCCTAAATAAATTGTGTTTGCCCTAAGGACTGTTGTTGTGGCAGTTATTTTTAAGCTCTCTGGCAGCAAACCTTCTGTGAACTTTATTATTATAATATGAGTCATCACTGAACTATATTTAATGTTAGGTGTTAATATAGTTTCAGAACTGGCATGAGCCTCTATAGCTGCACATAGGGTAGGCAAGTTTAGTATAGATTTCACTGGATGAATTGGAAACTGTTAATGAAAGTGACAATAGAATGTATCCAACAATAGAAAATTAGTTAAATAAACTGTAGTAAATCCTTAGGATGCAGCAATGTACAATGTAAAACACTATATATTTAAAGATGGGAAGTTATAGGATTAACTTTAAAATACTGTTTAAAAGCAATATGGAAGTATACTAACAACTACATATACAAGCATACATAAATATATAAATAATACATTTTTTAATTTCATGGAAGAAAAGAAAGTGGGATTATTTGGCTCTAAAACATTTGTGGTGAAGGTGCCAATAGAGTTGAGTTATTAGTGATTCCAACTTCTATTTGTCTTCATGTTATGATTTTTTAAAAATATATTTTATTGATTTTTTACAGAGAGGAAGGGAGAGGGATAGAGAGTTAGAAACATCGACCAGCTGTCCCCTGTATGTCCCCCACTGGGGATGTGCCTACAACCAAGGTACATGCCCTTGACCGGAATCGAACCTGGTGCCCTTTAGTCTGCAGGCCGAAGCTCTATCCACTGAGCTAAACCAGTTTAAGCATGTTATGCATTTTTAAATACATATGTATTACATTTGTGTGTATCCATCATCCCCCAAATCAGAAGCCCCATATATGAGACTCTCAATTGCATTCTTCTCTTCTCTACCAGATATTACCATGTGACAGTTCAGAGATACTACCCTACTTGCAAACTAACAACCTGACACAGTTTTATGAATCCTTGAAGACAAAAGAATCTTAGGGCAGAGAAAAGAACTGTCATACGTAGAACAGGCAATATTAGCTTCATGTTCCCATTACTTTGGCTTGTTTCCCAGGTCTCGCAGAGGTGATGTGGATGCAGAGAGAACTTGTAAGAACAGTGTGTTTGTCTTTCAATTGAATAACTTGGAGCTTAGGAAACCATAATATTTTGAGGGGATTGCTAGAAACCTTCCTAATCTTTGTCCCAGTGGGAGACTTATCTTTATTACCCTTGGTATCAAGCAAATCTGTCCTCTGCCCCAGAGGGAGATCCCATCTCTAAATTTTAAGGCTGATTGCTCTAGAAACATCCTTGAAAACATATTCCAGAACAAAGCTCTCAATGCTTCCACTCAGAAAATATCCATAAACAAGTGAGACCCAAAGAAATTGTCTTCTAACACCAACTTAAATTTTTCTTAATAATTGCCCTGTTTTATTTTACTCTTTAAATCTAATTGATATATCTCTAAACAATATATGGTTTCTTACCTTTGAAATTAAAATTATTGTAATATTCAGTATTTATTCTCAATATGATATTTTAAATCCACATTAAATTTGGAATTCATCCATGTTAATATATGTAGCTATAGTTTATCCATTATCACTACTGCATAATATTTCATTGTTTGAATGTATCAGAACTTAGTCAACCATTACATTTATGCATTTGGATTATTTTCAGTTTATGTGAAAATGTTTCCATAAACAATCTTTTATAAGTTTTCTAGTGCTTCTATTCAAGATTTTCAATAAAGCATTTCATAGGAGAGGGGTGTTAGAACAAAGTTTAGGCAAATAATGAGATTTACTAGACATTACAGTAAGTGTTTTCCATAAGGTTTGAACTTTGAACATTATCTTCTATTAATGTTCATTTTCTGGATGCCTATTATGAGTGAATGTTTCAGGTACTTAGTATCCTTGCCATCATGTGATATTATTCCTATTTATTTCTTTTTCCCACTGTTATTGCTTTTTCTTATAGAAATACCAGAATTTTTTTGTTATTTTCTGGGTTTAATTGATTGCCAATAATATACATTATAGCTATAATCCTCAATTCATGACTTGCCTTTTCATCTTCATTTTGTTTTCCTTCATTTCATTTGGTAACTTTTATAATCCTAATGTCTTTATTTTAAAGCATATAAATCATTGTAGCAATGTTTTACTTTGTGCTTTGTAATCAATGTCTATTAAAATGCTTAATTATAGATGCTGATAATAAATATAAGTTCCCAAAATGACTTAATTTTATTAATTTAATAAAATATTGCAGACACATGTGTCCCCCCAAGATTACTTACCCTACTGATTATATCTGAAAGATAAATTTATCTCACACTGCTGTTATAATAAAAACCTGACAAGGCAGGTGATGAAGGCTGTCTGGTCCCTTAGCCCTCTCTTTCACAGCAAACCTGTGTCAGAGTAATCATTCATCTATAACTCGGGATCTGCTGGTTAACCCCCAGAAGAGGAGCAGATGCTAAGAGGAATGCAGATATTACTGTAGCTATACAAATTCTGCAGCAAAAAAATGTATTCTTATAACCAGGAGGATATGGTATCAAATTGAGACTCATTTAGAAAATGATCATATTTTCTCTTTTTTTCCCCTGTTTTCAATGCTAAAAGGTAGAAGAGGAGGTGGTCAGTTACTATATGCAAAATAAAAATGTATTCATTACCCTCTAAATATTTAGTTTCCAAGTCAGTGCACAAAAATCTGGGCGTATAGGATAAAGCTCAAAAATGAAATTTCATTAATCACTGTGCACACATTGCCTATGCATTCTCTGTGGATAAGTCAATGATAAAATTAGCTTAACAAGGACGTATAAATACATAAAGAAAAAAACCCTTTACATTGTATTTTCAGCCCTTGCCTTGTTGTTTCATATGAATAAAACATGAACAAAAGGTCCCTAATTTTATTCTGCCCTATTAATAATTTTGATGCATAATTTTCTCATTACAAACATGAGATTATAAATAATCTTCCTATCTGAGGCTTCTTAAGAAATATTCTTCTGATAAACTAAGTAGCATTTCCCATGTCTAGTTATTTCTTGGAACATTTACTAAATTGTTTTCCCATTGATTATTCCTCTTCCTTTATGACTAGAAAACAGACCTTTCCCTTGTCTATACTCCTAGAGGTGGAAGATGCATCAGAAGGAAGTAATTCTTTAAATGCTTATGTGACAAAATATAGAGGAGTTACCCACATACAAATAGACTTCCTGACCTACTTTGCAGACATTTTGTCAGGGCAATGTTAACCATTTTCTAAGCTCACTGTTAACCAATACCATTAACTGTGCAGAAAATGAAATTTATGATATTGCTGCTTACCGACTTTTACTTTAATGATAGAGGTTCATACCAGCAGCATGTGTTTATTAGCATTGGTTAATTAAAGAAGAATAAAAATAGACTATATATGATATCACTTTTCTATAAATGTTATATAAAAACCAATCAAATAACCCTTGTGTAATTACTTTACCCCTGATTAAAATTTGTGACATGTTTTTTGGATTTATTCCCAGAAATGGGAATCTTAATTTGGAATCTAATGAACAAAATAAGACTAACAGAGACAGTGGAGGGAGACTCGTGGAGACAAAAAACAATCTGACAGTTGTCAGAGATGAGGGGTTTGGGGGTTAAGTGAGGAGGTGAAGGAATTAAGCAAAGAAAGAAAAAAAAAGAAAGAAAAAAAAGGCTGGGCCTAGACAACAGTATGGTGATTGCCAGAGGGAATGAGGTTGGGAGAAGTAGAAGATAAAGGGGAGATAAATAGGGATGGAAGGAGACTTGACTTTGTGTGGTAAACACACAGGACATGATAAAGTATAGACTTGTATACCTGAAACCTGTATAATTTTGTTAACCAATGTCAACCCAATAAATTCAATAAAAACACACAAAAACATTATATCAACAGTAAATAAATAAATTAATAAGTAATTTAGACAAAATCATGATTTGTTATAATCACTATCGTATATGTTTTATAAAACATCCTTCATAGATATTACAGATTTTGGACATCTCAGCCATGAACAACATATCAAACTGAGTGATGTTCATCTTTCATCCATTTATTACTTATAACATGCCCTATGTCCTTTTCATGTCTAATCCCTAAATCTCCACTGCTGCCTTCCATCTGCATCCAGATCTTTTGGTTCTCCACTTACCCTAGCAAACCCTGCTTATGTCCCTTAATCATACTTGTATATGGCTGATTGTTCTTGGCAATATTTTTCTTGGAGGTGTTTGCATTTAAGGGAGGCCTACATTTTGTGCCCAATAGTTCCCCTTTTTACTAAAATGTTGTTTCTGCAAAAGTCTATCTTTTGAGGAACATTGAGCTTTTATACTTCCTGGTCACCACTCAGGTGCTGGAGAGATAGAGCACAGAAAAAAGATAGCATCCTGTAAAAACATTTTAAGCTAAACTACAATGAGAAGAACATTTCTGAGCTACCTTTTTGAAAGTTTAGAGGAACGATGATGTGGGACCCTTACAATATTTCATTGTCGTTTTCATTTGTAATGACACCTGGTACAATTTATTTGTCTCCTCTCTAGGAGCAACATCACTTAGGCAAAACTTCTTCCAAATTGCTAATCAAATATTTCTCCCTGAACACTATTCTCAAAGGTGGTGATACAGAGTACATGGATCTGTAGCGCTGATTAGAGAAAAAGGTGAGGCAAAGTGTTCATTGATTCTTTATTATTTTCCTTCGATAGCCCCTCTCCTAAAAGGCCATGCTTAAGATTTTATCAAGTCCTCCAGTGACTCCAGCAATTGTCTAGAAAATAAAGCTGGAGCTTCTGTACAAATTGCGATTGTTGGATAGCTGCCAACAGTGCATCGTAGGAAATCTTCTGAGACTGCATTCACACTCTGCAAGAGTACTAAGATGAACTGCTTATGTCTACCGGGGTGCAGGAGGGAGACAAGGCAGTTAACAGGTCCAATAACTACTGGCTCTGTGGCATTCTATGGGATCATCAGATGGGGTTATAGCTGGGTGATCTGCTTGGGGGAGATGACCTTTGGTTTTTAATGTTAGCAAATTATAAGAAATTCCAATGCTTCTTAAATATTATTTTGTCTATTTGCAAAATAATATATTGAAATGTTTGCCTTGGCCAAAAACTGAACAAACTATTCATATATATATATATATATATATATATATATATATATATTTGTGGAAGTGTTGGGGATTAGGAAACAGAAAAGTGCATGAGAAGTAACTGATTTTGCATTTGAGTAAATTAATCTGGAAAACTCACAAAACCCTATATAATAAAACCCCTAATATGCAAATTGACCTAACCACTGAACAACTGGTCAGCCGGTCATTATGACGCGCACTGACCATCAGGGGGCAGAAACTCTATGAAGGAGCTGCTCCATGGTGCTCGGCCAGAAGCTGGGCTCACAGCTGGTGAGCGCAGCAGCGGTGGCAGGAACATCTCCTGCTTTTGCTGTAAGCAGGTGGTAAGAAACAAGAGGTTCTGGACTGCAAGAGCCTTGGACTGCGAGAGGGATCCTGGACTGCGAGAAGATGCAGGCCAAGCTGAGAGACTCCCCCAGTGCACTATTTTCATGCACAATTTTTGTGCACTGGGCCTCTAGTGGAATTATAAAATCAAATATTACTTAGTTTTAGCCCTTTATATCAGTGTAGCTGTTTCTACTTTCAAAACACTTGGCTACTAGATGTTTTATATTTTTAGTTCCCATAATGACTCCTGGAGATATAGATGGGAAGTACTAGTATTCAAACTTTATGCAGAGTGAAACTGGATACAAAGAAAATCAGTGCTTGAACCTGAACAAGAATTCAGGTACTTAACTTTAAAAATGTAATTATGTTTTTTGTTTTTTTTTTTACATTACTTTAACTTCCGTTATATCATGTGAAAAAAAGGAAGACTATGAGCAACTTACATGTCCAACACTGTATTATTAGTTTTATGAAATATTTCCTTTAATTCTCACCCTCACTCTCTGAGGCTGCTGCTAATTATTTTTACATTATGCATTTTATGAATACGGATATTAAGGTTTGGAGAAGCTAACTTGGCCAATGAAAACAACTAGTATATGGCAAAGTTAGTGGATAATATTAAGGATGGCTAATGTTGAAGACTACTACTTTTCAGGGATATCATGTAACCTTACAATTGACCCAGGATCAGCAAAGTATACTTCTTTCCAAAACTGCTACCTGTTTATGATAAATTTCTGAGATCTCTTTGAAGCTTCCCCCTGCCAGGTATTATCCATATGCTAGTGCTGACAACCTTGATAATAATTATTTTTTGCTAGTGGCCGAGGAGGTGCTTTACCCATGAGTCATGTCTTGTTCAAAACTTTGAGAGGTGCTAAATTTGTAAATACCTCTTCTAAAATATAACAAAAGAATAATGGATTTCATATAAGTAAGAACATTGTGGAATTTCAATTTCACTTACTAAGCCTATAATTTAGAATTAAATAGTATTATACATTATTAGTGTCAGGCACACAATATATGTGGCACATAGTAAGGCTTTTCCCAAGAGGCCAGGCCCATCGTAGGTTTCCCCCCTTTTTCTTTCTTCTCAGCTGGCCTTTTTGTAGGACAAGATAATAAGTTCTATCTATTGTTTGTTATTTGGGCTGTTTATTCTTCTTTTCTGTTCACTAAACAAAAACAAAGCTTCACGTATTCTGTATGAT
This sequence comes from Lasiurus borealis, assembly GCA_004026805.1. Lineage (NCBI taxonomy): Eukaryota > Metazoa > Chordata > Mammalia > Chiroptera > Vespertilionidae > Lasiurus > Lasiurus borealis. Next base: position 110,578 of record PVJN01001256.1, on the reverse strand, counting down.
GAGGTCAATGTACAAATAAATTCCCTTAACAATAAACAATCTGTTCCATTAATTTGAACTTCAGATGCTTCCACTCTATTTTAGAAAATATATAATGCTAATGTTCTTAAAAAAAATAGAAATGTAACATATTTTGAAAATATTCAGTATAGTCTTTATGGAGACACTGCCTAAATATGAAAAAATATATAATGTATAGGGTGACACTGGTGAACAAAATTATACAGGTTTCAGGCGCACAGTTCTACAATACCTCACCTGTGCCCTGTATTGTGTGTTCAATACCCCAAGTCAAGTCTTTGTTCATCACCATTTACCCCCTTATAACATCTACCACCTCCCCCACACACTTTTTCGTATTTTGCCCCATCCATGAGTTTTTTTTCACCTTTTTTTTCTTTTATGTTTTATTTATTCTCTGACTCAATCATTGATACTTATTCCTTCGTGTTTTTGCAAATACTGCTAAGACCAGTATTTTAAAAATTCATCAGTTTATTCTATTCATCAGATTTTTTTATTCACTTGCTTTTTAGATTCACTTGTTGATACATAGGTATTTGGTGTTCATAATTTTTATCTTTACCTTTCTTCTTCTTTTTCCTCTTCTTAAAAATACTTTTCAGCATTTCATATAATACAGTGATGAACTCCTTTAGCTTTTTCTTATCTGTGAAGCTCTTTATCTTCCCTTCAATTCTGAATGATAGCTTTGTTGGGTAGAGTAATCTTAGTTGTAGGTTCTTGCTATTCATCACTTTGAATATTTCTTGCCACTCCCGTCTGGCCTGCATAGTTTCTGTTAAGAAATCAGCCAACAGTCCAATGGGTGCTCCACTGTAGGTAATTAACTGTTTTTTCTTACTGCTTTTAAGATTCTCTCTTTGTCTTTTGCTCTTGGCATTTTAATTATAATGTGTCTTAGTGTGGTACTCTTTAGATTCCTTTTGTTTGGGGTTCTGTGTGCTTCCTAGACTGGTAAGTCTATTTTTTCACCAGGTGAAGGAAGTTTTCTGTCATTCTTTCTTCAAATATGGTTTCAGTATCTTATTCTCTCTCTTCTTCTGGCATCCCATAATTCAGATGTTGGTACACTTCAAGTTGTTCCAGAGGCTCCTTACACTATCTTCATATTTTTTTATTATTTTTGCTTTTTGCTTTTTTGGCTGAGTGTTTTTTGTTTCTTTGTATTTCATATATTTGGCTTGATTTTTGCAATCCTCTAGTCCGCTGTTAGATATCTGTGTACTTTTTATTTCAGTCAGTGTATGCTTAATTTCTAGTTGGTCCTTTTTCATATCCTTGAGGGTTTCACTAAATGTATTGGCCTTTTCTAGAAAATTCTTGAAAAACCTTATAACCATGGTTTTGAACTCTATATCTAGTTGTTTGCTTTCCTCCATTTCTTTCACTTGTGATCTGTTTCTTCATCTCTACATTTTTGGCTGCTTCCCTGAGTGGACAGAGTGGCTTTGTGTGCTAGGTGTCCTATAGGGCCTAGTGGCTCTGCCTCCCCAGTTACCTGAGGTTTGTGTGCACAGTCTTGTTGTAGTTAAGCCTTAATTGTTGTTGGTATCCCTGGAAGGAATTGACCTCAAGGCCAACTGGCTGTGAGAACAAGCTGTGCCTACAATAGGAGAACTGTGCTGGAGACAACTCTATGAGACAAGACTTTCAAAAGTCTCTGTGCTCAGCTTGGATGGGACCGAGTCTCAGAGCAGAGCAAACACCATTGGTTTCCTGTCAGCCCTGTCCTAATAGGCCCCTGTGTCTCAGTGTCCTGTGGTAATTGCTGCAAGCACCTCTGAGAGAAAACCATCCTCAAGTTCTGCCTGCTGCCAGACAGTCCACTTTCCTCCCAAATGAGTCTGGGTCCCCAGAGTCTCACCCAGAACTGGAGTTCAGCGCAATCAGGAGCTTTTGTCTCCCTCCTGCTTGAGGAAGTCAGTTGGGCACTCAATTGTCAATCCTCTCCACATGCACACGTCTCAGTACATCTGCCTCCTACAGCTCCTCTGGGTCCCAGTGTGCTTTTCTCTTTCCGTCTCAATGTAGAATTCCCACTCAGATAGCCTTCCTGTGGTTCTGGATGATGTCTGTTTTGTCTTTTAGTTGTAGTTTTAAAATTGTTGTGCAGGGCAGCAGTTTAGGTGTTTACCTATCCCACCATCTTGGTTTCTTAAGACTAGTTTTTGCCACCTATTTATTAAAAGTATTTCTTAGAATGCTTTTATTTTTGGAAATATTACTTTGTCTTAACATGTTCACAAATATCTCAGATTCCTCTGTTTCCCTAATGCCTCTCTGGATCCCTTTAGCCCAACTGATCACTCCTTTTAAATATATATTTAGTAATCTGTACCACACATTGCACCACTTAGTTCTTTCTATTTACTACATGAAAGTTTTCTTCTCTCTCTAACTAGATGCACATAATTTGAGTGTTCTTCAAACTCCAGGGCTTAGCCTAGTATTAGAACTATTACAAGGCACCTGGGAAGTATTTTTAGTAATTAATTGAACCAGAGTCATTGGGAAAAATTACAGTGCAAAGGAGAAATTTCATGTCTAGTATATACTATTTAGCTACAACTTCACCAAGAATAGCAAATTAATTTTTGATCTTTTGTACCAATTATTATTAACTGGTGGCTCAGTGCTATGCTGGAGAGTTTTAGAAACTAGCAGGGTTCAAAAAATAGTGCCATTATTAATTAGCAATCCCTTCTTTAAGCACAGAAAGTGGGGTGAGATAAAGGGTGGAATGCAAGGGCACCATTTCACTACTACTAGCAATAATTTTTAAGTTTCTGAATTATTGTCATGTTTTTAACACCAGTTTTTATACATGGAAGTTCAAGTTATTAACTAAATACATGAAATAATGAAAAAGCAATCATAAGAATTTTTTTTCCAAGCAAATCACTGTTAAATTTGAGTAATTACTTTAAAAAATGTATACATCTCTTATAGTCAGAATCAAATGCCAAGAAAATAAGAAGCCACAGAGATATGATTTAAACATTGATATCAGTTCTTCCTTTCTATCCATGAGGATCATAATGCTATGCCTTTTGAGATGCCATAGAGAATGAAACCATTTTTGGTGCCCACCTACCTAGTGGTCTCTTTTGCCCCCTCGCCCCCACAAGACTAATGAATTATTGAGACATTTCACACTTTTTTGTGTATTAAAATAATCTGGGTTATCAATTCATAGCAATTTATACTATGTAACATGACATCATCTTACTATGGGAGGAGCATTTAGACATATATTCCTTTTTCTATTATCCATGAATTTACTTCCATTCAGAATCTTTTTTTTTTTTTTTACCCCAAGTGGCTTAAAACATCTCCAATAATTATCAAAATCTCCTAGTAGCATAAAGACTGTTCATATACACTGAAAACCCTTGATTTAATTATCTAACTCTGATTCCTGACAGGCTCTACTTTCTTTTATTTCACATTCTAACCTTCCCTCCTCACTATCTGTGATTTCAATGAGTTATTGTCATAGTAATTATTGGCCACACTCTAGACTTATTGTCATAGTAATTATTTCCAATTGAATTGGAAATTCTCCCTTATAAATGTAATTTTCCCCAAAATAAATACAATAAACAAGTAGATCTGAGAAACAGAAAAAAAACTATGGATCAGAAGCTGGCATATTATTCTGGATTCAAGTTTATATCACTTCTTGCTAAAAGCTTTTCTTAAACTTAACCAAATTTACCCGAGGTTGTGCTGTTTTCTATTCTTGCATGCTTTCAGAAGATTCTGTTTATACAAGTAAGCACATTGTAATATATTTTATGTTTATTAGCTTGTGAGTTAGTTCTGAATGTGGGAGAGAGGAGGGGTGGGAATCTCATTTATTTTTGAATTCCCAGTATCTGTCATAGTACTTGGCTTAGAGTAGGCTCTATCTTTGTAGTTGGAAATAACATTGTAACCAAGGGAAAATGAGAGCTACCTGTAATAGCATAAGTAAACAAGTAATAAATTTAATACCATTATAATAATTTTATTCAAAAATTCAGTTTTGTTTGAACATTAGGATATATACCAATACTCTATAAACCAGCACTTTCACTTTACAATGATAATAAAAATTTTACATCCACAGAACTACTTGGCATTACTGGAATACTTCATCTTTATAAAGCCCCAAGTGCTTTACTGCCAATGATATAGCACTCTAATTACAATGTTTTGAGGGACAAATAACTTACTAACAATTCCTTAAAGCTCATTAGCATCTGGCATGGACTATTATAGTGAAGATGATCTGTGAGACTGTAAACCACCCACCTCTTCTAACAGAAGAGACTATGAAACTTCAGAGAAGTGGCATAGCCTACTAAGCCTTACAGTTGGCTAACTATAGTTTCAAGACCAAAACTCACATTTCAAATATAAAGGATGGACCATCACTCTCCACCTGCCTGCCATGCCTCTATCTCTCTGTCCAACGGGATGATTACTGGAAGAGATGTGCGTGAAGTAGAATGGCCTATCACAAGGAGTCTACTACCCTGTCAATAAAATGTCCTAGGGAGGGCCCTATTCGCCAAAGGCAGAATTTGGTAAGTGAAGTAGTTACTTGCCTCTAAGAGGCACTTAGAAAGTATATGACACAGATATTTGACATCATCAAGGAGGTTAAGAAAGGTTTCCATGCTTAATTAAAGTAAATTTGACTAATGAACAGTTAGTATGAGGGAAGAATGTAACAGGAAGAAAGAATAACAAATTCCAAGACTATGAGTGGGAGAAAGGGAGGCTGTTTTAAGTGATTGAAAGATGGACAGAATAGCTAGAATAGTGTGAGAGATAGTGCAACTACTTCTAGTCCCTGCAGCAGACAGAGCTAGGAAATATTGTATTATTATGTGAATACATAATAATCCATTTATTCACACTTCAATATTTATGTCTGCATCTATCTGTGTGTGTGTGTGTGTGTGTGTATGTGTGTATGTCTTATCTAATAAAAGAGTAACATGTAAATTGATTGTACCCCTACTACACCCACCAGCCATGCCCATAAGCCAATCAGGAGTGAGTATGCAAATTAACCCAACCAAGATGGCTACAGCCACAGAAGGAGCAGGAGGGAGGCTTAGGTTACCCCTGGCGATGGAAGAAGTCAAGCTTTCCACACATCCTACCTGGCCCAGGCCTCTGCTTAAGGCTACAAAGTTTCAATTCTAGAAGATAAATAAATTCCAATAGAAATGGCTGCTGTCACAGAGTGAGCAGAAGACTTGGTTCTGCTACAAGGCTACAAAGTTTCAATTGTAGAAGATAAATCTCAGATACCAGGGCCTTTGCTTGGGTGGCCCTTCGCCCAGGCCACCTCATGCCCAAAGGAACCCCCCAACCTGATCCAGGACACCCTTCAGAGAAAACCAGCTGGCCCTCACCCATGCACCAGACCTCTATCCTATCTAATAAAAGAGTAATATGCAGATTGACCAACACTCCAACACACAAGATGACTGCCCCTATGTGGTCAAAGATCCTGTTACCATATGGACACAAGATGGCCACCACAAGATGGCCAGCAGGGGAGGGCAGTTTGGGATCCAGTCACCCCCAACTTTCCTCCTCTGCCAGCTTGGTCACCCCTAACTGTCTTCCTCTAAAGGTTTTATCACCCCCAACAGCTCTCCCTTGCAGGCCTGCTGGGAAGGGAAGTTGAGGGCAAACAGGCTGGCAGGGGAGTAGTTAGGGGGTGATGAGGCTGGCAGGCAGAGTGGTTAGGGGGTGATCAGGCTGGCAGGCAAAGTGGCTATCCGCAATCAGGAAGGCAGGCAGGCAAGCCTATATGAAGCAGTCAGGCATCCCTCTAGGGGTTCCAGATTGGAGACGGTAGAAGCTGGGCTGAAGGTCACCACTCCCTGCACGAATTTTATACACCAGGCATCTAGTATGTGTGTGTGTGTGTGTGTACACACACACACACACACGTATATATAAGAGGCCCAGCGCATGAAAATCATGCACTGATAGGATCTCTAGCAGCTGCCAGCTGGGGCCTCCCTGCTCCCAGCTGGCTGCCGCCTTGGCCTGGCACTGCTCGCTCACCTGCTCCACCATTCCACCATAGTCCTGCTGTCATCAGGGCCCATTGGGGCCAGTAGTGCTTCCACTGCTGCATCGCTGATGCCCATCATGTTCCATGCCACCCCCAGTGGTCAGTGCATGTCTAACTTCAGGTCTGTCAAACTCCCACTTGTATGGACAATTTGCATATTAGTCATTTTTTATATAGGATATATATCTATATGCACTATGAGTAGCAGATTATGATGAAATTTGAATGCATAATAATCTAGCCATTCAGTGTATATCCTATATAATAAAAGGCTAATATGCAAATTGTCCCTTCAACCAGGTGTTTAACCAGCAGGTAGGCTGGCCAACCGTTCATGACCCCTCCCACTGGCCAGGCTGGCCTGACCCCATCCACCCATCTGTGCACAAATTCATCCACTGGGCTATATATATATATATATATATATATATACATATATATATATATATATATATATATATATATATATATATATATATATATATACATACACACACACATACACACACACACACACACACACACACACACTGAGTAACCAGATTATTATGCATTTAGAGATCATAATAATCTGGCGACTCAATATATATACACACACACACACTAGAGGCCTGATGCATGAAATTTGTGCAAGGGGCTTGGCCCTCACAGCCCTGGCCGGCCCTTGCAGCCATAGCCTTGGCTGCAAGGTCGTCAGGATAGTTGTCCAGATGGTTGTTCTGCTGTTTGGTCTAATTAGCATATCAGCTCTTTATTACAATATATATATATATATATTGTGTGTGTATATATATATATATATATATATATATATATACACATATATATATATATATATATTTGTGTGTGTGTCTGTGTGTGTTCATATCAATACTTCAGCTTCAAACACCACAAGGTGCATGCTAGTTTACTACTTTCCTTATCTCTTAATTTCCTTCTCTAACACTAAGAGACAATGCTTTCATTATGTGCAATATTGTTACTTATTTCTTGAACCATATTATTCACTTCAAGTACTTTTAGAATTATTAATGTATATGGACAGAAAGTTAAAAAATGCTAATTAGAATACAGTAATCCTATCTAATAAAATCATGATACGCAAATTGACCACACTTCCACTATAGCAATAAGCCACGCCCACCAGCCACACCCACCAGCCAATCTGAGAGAGTATGCAGATTTACCCAACCAAGATGATGATGGCCACAGAGAGAGCAGGAAGGAGGCTTGGGTTGCCCCTGGACATGAAGGAAGCCAAGGTTTCTGCAAACCCTGGCTGGCCCAGGCCTCCACTTAAGGCAACAAAGTTTCAATGGCTTCTGCTCTGGATCCAGCAGAAGGCTTGGCTCTGTTCCAGGCTACAAAGTTTCAATTATAGAAGATAAATAAATCCCAGATACCAGGGCCTCTGCTTGTGTCACCCGGGGGCATGGCCAGCCTCGAAACCACCACAATTCCCTCGCACAGGCCATCCCATGCCCCAAGGGAACACCCACCCTGATCCAGGACACCCTTCAGGGAAAACCAGCTGGCCCACACCCATGCACCAGGCCTCTATCCTATCTAATAAAAGAGTAATATGCAGATTTACCATCACACACAAGATGACTGTCCCCATGTGGTCAAAATATCCTGCCCCCATGTGGACATAAGATGGTCACCACAAGATGGTCAGTAGCAGAGGGCAGTTGGTAGTGACCAGGCCTGCAAGAGAGGGCAGTTGGGGGTGATCAAGCCTGTAGGGGAGGGCATATAGGGGTGACCAGGTCAGCAGAGGAGGCAAGGTAGGGGTGACCAGGCCTCACGAAAGGGCAGTTGAGGGGAACCAGGCCTGCAGGGAAGAACAGTTAGGGGTGACCAGTCCCACAGGAGAGGGCAGTTAGGGGCAAACAGATGGCAGGGGAGCAGTTAGCCATCAGTCAGGCTGGCAGGGGAGTGGTTAGGGGGTGATCAGGCTGGCAGGCAGAAGGGGTTCAGGGCAGTCAGGAAGGCAGGGAGCTGAGAAGTTGGGAACCAGCAGAGCTGGATTGTGAGAGGGATGTCCGACTGCCCAATCCTACCTGTATTGGGCCTAAATGAGCAGTTGAACATCCTTCAAGGGGTCCCAGATTGGAAAGCAAGCGGGCTGGGCTGAATGACCCCACCACCCCCGCCACAAGCACAACTTTTGTGTACCAGGCCTCTAGTTGTGTATATTTCTTTTATATTTTGCCTTATGATATGCACACAAAATACTGTTTTTCAAATTTACTTAGGTTAGTTCTTCTAACCATATTGGTTAGAATATGATTATATTAATCATTAGAAGTTTTTTTGTTACAGTTGTATTTCATTTTTAATCATTTTCTCACCCTTGTTATTTACTTTTTAAAATTTATATACAATAAAATTCAATCTTCGTGGTATACAGTTCTGTTTATTTTAAGAAATTCAGTGTTCTGGGCCCACAGTTGGGAAACAAAACATTTCCATCATGCCCAAAGTTCCCTTGTGTTACTATTTATAAGCAATTCCTCTTCCACCCCCAACAGATGAGTGGTTGTCAGTCACTGGAACCTTGAGCACAAGCTGAAGCTGCAACCACAAGCAGAATGCTTCCTCAGGGAAGCTCCATCTCTGGTGGGGATGCCTTTCAATTGACTGAATCATGGCCCGTCAGATTACCTAGGATAATCTCCCTTGAAGCCAACTGATCATCTATACAAAATCCATTCACAATAACACCTATATAGCATTTGATGAATAACTAGAGGTTAGCCTAGCCTTGTAGTCAGCAAACTGCTGCTCGTGAGCCACATGCGGCTCATTGACCCCTTGAGTGTGGCTCTTCCACAAAATACCATGGCCTGGGCGGATCTATTTTGAAGAAGTGGCATTAAAAGAAGTTTAAATTTTTAAAAATTGGCTCTCAAAAGACATTTCTATCGTTGTACTGTTGATATTTGGCTCTGTTGACTAATGAGTTTGCTGACCACTCGCCTAGCCAAACTGAAACAAAGAATAACCCATCACAGGCATATTATTATTTTGGGGAATTTGAAGTAAATGAAAATGATGGTGCAGGAAATGTTTGCTGTGGATATCTATTCGCTCCTTCCTTATTAATAAAAAACAACTGAAATATTATATTTTCTTAGCATGCGCTATAGTTAGTGTGCCCAACTGTCAGGATTCAGACGATATATATATACACACATCCCTAATGCAAATAGACTGAATGACAGGACAACCAATTGCTATGATGTGCGCTGACCACAGGGAGTGTGCGTGGAACATGGCAGGCAGTGGCCATGGCGTGATGGTAGAGCAGGTGAGTGGGGGTGCCAGACTAAGACGGGGTGCCGTCACTGTCATCGGAGTGAGCCTCAAGTAGTTACTGAAAATTCTTTGCTCCTGTGCTCTATGGTCTTGTCTGGTGCTTGCACCTGCTGCCAGAGCCCAGTGCCGTTCCTGATCCAAGGAGCCATCAGCTGGTGTGAGCAGCAGGTGCCAGCCGCAATCACCCCTGAGAGTTTCTCCACCTCCCCTGCTTCTGATGGATGATCAGGCAGCAGCTGCCACTTGTACCTGCTGCTAGTGCCAGCCCCAATCGCTCCATGCTGTCAGCAGGTGTGAGCGGAGCTGGCATCAGCGTGTGAGAGTGGTGGTGGCAGGAGCAGTGGGAGGGACTGGGCGGGGGTGCAGAGGATGGGCCGAGACTTACCTCTGTGTCACCATAGCCTTGCAAACCACAGTTCCTTAAAAGATGCATGAATTCGTGCCCTGGGCCCCTAGCCTATAATAATAAAAGTATAATATGCTAATTAGACCGGACAGCTGAGTTGCCTTTTGGATGTCCTTCCGGACAAAGCCATGGTTAGGGGCGATTATGCAGGTGAGCAGTTAGGAGCCAGTGCTCCCAGATTGTGTGAGGGATTCCAGATTGTGAGAGCGTACAGCCCAGGTTGAGAGACCACCACCCTCCCATGTATGAATTTCATGCACCGGGACTCTAGTAAAGATATAAAAGAAGACCATGTAGATTACTTCCAGATAAGACAGACTTTTATGGTACACATATTCATTTTGCCCTCAGTTCTATATCCTTCCTATAACCCAGATATGAATATGATTGTTGGGCTTTATAGCACCCATTCTGTATATATAAGGAAAAGTAGGTAAGATTGATATCATTGTAATTAACCTAGTTGTTACTAAAAGGAAAGGAGCAAAGGGAAGGCCAAATATTATAGGCAGCTTCACCAGGAGCTGCTTCATACTCCTCACAGGCACAGCACTGGGGAGATACACATGCCCAGTAGAGCTGGGGTGACACAGGCCAGGTACTAACTAACCTGTTAGTTACAATGGGAACAGATCATTAGACAGAATAGGCGTGGCCATGTTGAGGATACAAAATTTGAGATATTTAATCCCCCAAATAAAAGAACTTGCTCTTCTGTGGCTCTTGGTTGTTCTTTGTGTGTTGCATTTAACTCCTGGCTGGCTGGCTTTCTCAGACTTGCTTCCCTGCATTTGCCCACATAGTCCATGGCTATGTGGACCCCACACACAATGGATTAATGACTGCAACCAGCCTGATGCTGGACCCTGCAGGAACAAGGAATGGGAACTCTGGATACTGGCTTTGCTTTTTGCTTTACTAAAACCCAACTACACTTCTTCTCTAATTGGACTAAGGTAAATGGGACTCTGGAAACCCAGAGATGTTATTCCATGCAAATAAAAATCATTCATCTTCTGGTACGAGTGTCAAAAAGTTCTTTTATTTGAGATAGTGTAAGGACTCCACCCCAGCACTCTGTGGGGGAAGGGTTACTTCAATTTCCCTGATAACAAGATGATACATTTAAAATAAGCATGGGCCCTATTTTTTTTATTTCAGTTTCAAGGCTAAATGTGTATATTTAAACCCTATTTATTTGTCCTTAGGCTAAAATTAAAATTACATATACCCAGCTAGCCTTACTTTTCAAGTTGCATGATGTAAGTCTTGAAATAATTATGTAGTTTAAAACCCGTTGGAACTTTACTTTCACTCTTTAAATGAAATATATATTAAAGAATAAACTGTCAGCATCATTCAAGAAAAAAATTTTTGTATTTCAATAGGATTCTGAAATATTTAATTCCCCAAATTAATTCTATACTAACTGAATATAGAATTCAATCAATATTGGATAGATTATTTTTGACATAATTAATGGAATCAGAAATTTGGGTCAATGAGGCATCACAGAAATCATTTAGATTGAACTTACTTTAGAGATGGGAAAAATGCATCTGGACAGATTCAATAATGTGTCCCATGTCACATGGGTCATAAACATCATACTTAGGTTTAGTAAATGTTTTTTAAAGTTATTTAAAGATAATTATTCGTATGGTCCCAAAAGCAATCATCTAAGAGTTGAGCTTCTGGATTAAGTTTATAGATGTGGTTTAAACAAAGTTTCATTAGAATATTTTCACAAATGTGGAAGTTAAGAAACCTTTTTGCTTTCCTGGTCTCAGTTATCTCTCAGTATTTTTGTTCCCTTGATGCTGATCAAATTCTGACTTGTTAGTCTCCAATTCTGAATTTGGTTCTATCTTCAACCATTTTGTATTCAGATATTCTATTATCAGACGATTCTCTCAGTGTCCAAAGGTGTGAATGAGACTTCAAAGAAAAGGCAGAAAGAAGCCACAAAGGAGTCACAGGACAATGGTGCTATACTTTGAGATTAGTTTCAGAGGCAGATATAGCATTCTCCACCTCCTGTGAATTCCCAGTTTCATTCCTGTGGCTTAGATATGTAGGTAGGCTTAGAAACCTTCCACAAAAAGACTCATGATTGACTACAATCAATAGAAGAACACCTTTTGTGTGTGTGTTTTTTTTCTCATGTTTGTCTCAGTTTTCATGGTAGTTATATATTTCCTGGGGTTCAGAAATTACTTTAAATCCTGCTTTCTAGGAAATAAGCACAGTGTATATTTTTATATGAAAAATATTTAAAGAATCATTTTATTATGTTTTATTTTTAATAACAAAAAATTGACTTTTTTTGCAGAACAGGTGCTAAATATTTTATACATAACAATATGCTTATTTGTTGCCTACTAGGCCAAAAACATGTACATTCTTCCAGATATTTATTCAATGTGCATAATAATTCAATAAGGTAGGTAATATTATTAATATCCCTTCAGGGAAAATAGTCCTAAGTAGGTCTTATTTACATATTTATATATAGTACTTGAAAATATGGTCTTAATAGAAAATCCATTATTTAAAAAAGTATATATTTGAATCCATTAGCAAACGGCTGGAAAAATGGGTTGCCTTTAAATTCAATGAATCTGTCATATTGTTGAGGAATTTATAGTACTCTTCCTTTATTCATTAGCTTAATTGATATTTCTACTTTAAGACAGAACTATTTTATCTGCATAACAATGGGCAAAGGTAGGATATATCTTACTGCTACCTGGTGAACAAAGAGTGTTTCTCTTATTTGAAATTCAGATATCTACATATACAACAACAAAAATAAAAGTGATTATAAATTACTTTATAGAAAAATACCTCTTAGATAAACATCCATCACAACATAGGAAAACTGAGAAAAGACTTCTGAATAATTGATGGGTCAAAGATAAAACTATAATGGAATTTATAAAATATTTAGAAGTTAAAGACAAGAAAAAACATTTCATATAGATCTTTTTGGATTTACTAAGAAATAGATAATTTTCTGACTTAAAAAGCATGTAATATAAACACAATAAATTAACCTTAAGAAATATATAATCAAATAAAAACAAATTAAGAAGGCAAATGCCACAGTAACTCTAAAAATTTACAGAAATAATAGTTTAAAAATAGAAATTGATGCAATGAGGAAAAAAAGAAATGTTGAGGATTGACCAAAACTTTAAGTCATTAAAAAAGATTATGATGAAGAAAAACATGACTCTTAGCCCTGGCTGGTGTGGTTAAGTTGGTTGGAACCTATGCCATACACTGAAAGATCAAGAGTTTGATGTCTAGTCAGCGCACTTACCCAGAATGCAGATCTAATCTCCCTTCCTTTCTTTTTATAATCAACTAGAGGCCCAGTGCACAACATCTATGCACTGGGTGGATGGAGGAGACCTCTCAGCCCAATCTATGCCCTCTCATATCTTGGACCTCTCAGGGGTTCTTAGTGCTGCTGTGGAGGTGGGGGAAGCTTCTACCACCACCACTGTGCTCACCAGCAAGCCAGGCCCACAGCTGGTGAGTCCAGTGGCGGTGATGGGAGCCTCTCCCACCTCTGAGGCAGCGTGAAGGAGCAGCAAGCCCTGTAGGAGCACATTGACCACCAGGCGGCAGCTCCTGCATTGAGTGTCTGCCCTCTGATGGTCAATGCATGTCATAGCGACTGATTGTTCTGCTGTTTGGTCAATTTGCATATTAGGATTTTATTATATAGTACTAGAGGCCTGGTGCACAAATCCATGGAAGGTTGGGATCTGTCGTGGTCCACCCTGATTGGGGCCAACTGGGGCCAGCCCAGCTTGGGGGAGGGGCCGAAGGAGGTCTGCCAACTGGCCCTACCCCCAATCAAGGTGGAGAGCCAATTGGGGACACAGTGCACTGCAAACAACTGGTTGTTCCAGTTGTTCTGGCCACTTGGCCTTCAAATATATAGGTAAGACACACTCTCGGGTGGCAATTTTTTAAAAAGAAAAGAAAAACTTGACTTTTAAGTAATAAATTAAGAAAAAATGAAACATATGCCCATACACAATAAAGATTAGAATACCATAACAGGATATTCTACATAAATATTTGATAAAATAGACAATTTTACAAGAGGAGTCCAAGAGATTTATTAGATAGCTTATGGTAGTGGTCGGCAAACTCATTAGTCAAAAGAGCCAAATTAAAACAGTACCATGATTGAAATTTCTTTTGAGAGACAAATTTTTTAAACTTAAACTTCTTCTAATGCCACTTCTTCAAAGTAGACTCGCCCAGGCCATGGTACTTCGTGGAAGTCACACTCAAGGGGCCAAAGGGCCACATGTGGCTCATGAGCCACAGTTTGTTGACCTTAGGCCTCTGGCAAGATGTAAAAGGGTTAATGATGATAATAAGCATATTCTATCAGCCACTTGGCACTCTGACATTATCCTGTAAACATCCAAACATTTTTCCTAATGGGCTGCCAGAAGAAAAGATTTCCCCTCAAATAAAATCCAAACACAAAGGGAATCCAGAGACTACGGGGGAGGCCCTAGCTGGTTTGACTCAGTGGATAGAGTATAGGCCTGCAAACCAAAGAGTCCCAGGCTTTATACCTGTCTAGGACATTATACCTTGGTTGCAGACTCCTCCCCAGCCTGGGGCCCTGGTCAAGGATCATATAGGAGGCAACCAATTGATGTTTCTCTCTGACTTGCCCTCTCTCTTACTGTCTCTAAAAAATAAGTAGAAAAATATCCTCCGGTGAGGATTAATAACAACAACAACAACAATAACAACAAAAGAAACCCAGCAGAGACCACTGGGGAGGAGAGTGGCATAGAAAACACTCTCATCAATGTAGGAGGGTTGATGGGGAGGGAACTCTGCAGGACAATTTGAGAGAAACCAGGTGCAAGGTAAAGTCTCCTGGCCCTGGGCCTAGGGTTAGGAGACAAGAGGCAAAGAAAAACAAACTTGGCTATAGTTGTCTCAAGAAGAAATGAAAGCTGAGGTAAATGTTCATTAAGGACATCAAGTTAGAAAAATACTGCACAAAATAAATTAACCAGGTTCTAAGACTCTTCAGTCAAATTTGACCAATTCCAAGGAAACATCAATTTTATTTATACATTTTTTCCAGACAATTAAAAACACATACACATCTTCCTAAGCAATTGAATAAACTTCATAGCAAAATTCAAAAGAATAGAAAGTGCAAAGGAGACCCAAGGCCAATCTAATACAAATGTTTGCAAAATTTACAAATCAAATAATAGCAAAATTAAGCAATGTATAAAGTATATGTTAATAAAAAGAGATTATTATTATTTAAATTAAATACATTTATTAATAAAACTCAACACCTTAAGAGAAAAGAGAAACCTATAATCATCTCTATAAGTACAGATAAAGCTTTGGATGCAGTTCAGTATCCATCTGTGAAAACTCAGAAAAAAATGTATAGTATTTCTTAAAAGAACAAATGCTTGCTTTTCCAACCTGTGACATAGATAATATCAGTGAAATATTAGATATTTTGCTTTAAAAGTTAGAAAATAAGATGTCTACTGTTCCACTTCTATTTAACATTGCACAAAATTTCTAAGCAGGACAATAAGAAAAGAATCTATATCAGATAGAAATTGTTAAGATGAGTATAAATTATAATAAATGTCTATGTAGAATCTGAAGAGAAAACAACAACTAATGTTTACAATTAATAAAAGTGTATATAAAAATAAGTTTCTATACATGTGAAAATAAAAACTGTTAATAATAATTAGAAATCTATAATAAAGATTCCATTCACAATAGAAACAATTTTTAAAATGATGAGGCATTATTAGACTTGCTTGATCCAAGACTGCCACAAACCTTCACATTTGTTAAAAAGGCAATATCTGCAAGCACAATAAATGAAGCATAATAAAACCAGGTATCCGTGTATATTCACCTGTGTAACTCAAACCTCTGTCAAGATACAAAACAACATCATCATTTCAGAAAGTTCCATAATGCGTTACTTAATTAGTTTTTGACAGCCCGATACCAGAATCCAAGATTGCTCTGATTTGTTTTTTGCACAGAATAGTTTTGCCGGTTCAGGGACATCAGGCTAATGAAGTCACAGAATATATAATCTTTTATGCAGAAATTATTTTATTGAGCTCACTGTTTTTTTACATTCATCTATGTTGTTTTATTAGAAGCAGCTTTTGCTTTTTTATTGACAAATAGTTATTTCATTCTATGAATATACCAAGTTTCTTTATTCATTCACCCACTGATGAATGATGGGGATGTTTCCTTTTCTTTATTATTAGCAATAAAGCTGCTATAAATAATATTTAAGAAAATCTTCATTGTTGAAAGTATTACAGATATTGCCTTTGTTTTTTTTGTTGCTGTTGTTTTTTCTTCCATTGACCCTCCTACTCTCTGCACCTACCCTTCCAATGGGATTGTGTTGGATGTTTTCATACTCATCACTGCTTGTGTTTACATCATATAGCCACTTGGCAAATTGGAGGAATTAAGTCACTAGTTTAAATTCATGGTATGTCTTACTGCCTTTTGGTTAACATTGTTATTGTCTTCCCTTTAATGCCCCTGGCTATGCATGGACTGTACTTCTTAGCTATAATGACATCACATTTGGCCATATGCCTTAATTCGTCTCATGAAATGTGGGGGTCAATAACAATGTCATTTATGAACAAAATGTTTAAAAGCTTACAGAAGGTTTCCCATATACACCTTGCATTTTTGCAAATTTTTTGTAAAACAAATTCACACCTCACCCACAATAATTGTATAGTGGGTGCCAGAAATAAACCTCTGTGGTTACGAGCTACTATGATTTTTAGGTCATTTTTTCCACAGAATTACAAACTATTCTGACTTATATTTAGTTACTACCCGGTGGTACCAATACATAAATGTTTAGATCTTAAGCTGAGAATCATAGATTAAATATTTTGTTCTCAAAAGGCACATAATATTATTAGGTATAAAGAGTCACAAACATAAAATATAAAGAAAAATATTAGGAAATTTGGAAAAAATCCTAAATGAGGGAAATAGTCAACAGCTGTAAGAGGATATCAGAGGAGAGAATGATTCTTCTTAATTTACACTGCCATGGCCTTCCCCTGGTATTATTTCTTCTTCTCCATGCCGTGAACAGATCATATTTTATCTCATACATTTATTTCAAATATAAGCACGTCCTCTATTTGTATCTTTTTATTAACTATATGCAGGTCTCATGACATTAATATACATACTATAAAATGATAAATATATATCATCCTATCTAATAAAAGCTTATATACTAAATGTCCGGTTGTTTGGTGACTGGCTGACTGCTCAATCAATCAAAATGTAATATGCTAATAATATGTTAAGGCCTCTCAACTGCCTGCTATGACATGATCTGACCCCCAGGGAGCAGACAGTGGACCAGTCGACCAGTCACTATAATGTGCACTGACCACAAGGGGGCAGACGCTCTGACTTGTGATTAGTATGCTGCTGGCATCTGGCGGATAGGGACTGAGAAAGATGGGCCGCACACGCCCTGGAGCCCTCCAATGGTTCCTCCCCGGCTTCAATTGTGCACCGGTGGGGTCCCTTTGTCTGGTCTGTGCCCTCTCAGAGGATGTCGAAGAGCTGGTTTCAACTCAGTCCCACAGGCCATTCCCCTCAGGAGGACGCCAGATGCAGAGCTCATGGCTGGTGAGCTCTGTTGCGGCAGCGAGAGCCTCTCCTGATTGGGCCTGATTGGGCAAGTGCAGTGGGGCCGAGATGAGCAGGAGCAGCAGGTAGGAGCTGCAGGTAGCATTGGACTGCAGGATTTAGCCCAGTTCCTGAAGGCCACCCTAAGGGGTCCATTTATGTACAAATTTGTGCACCAGGCCTCTAATATATATAATAATATAAGTGTAATATGCTAATTAGACCAGACAATCAAATGATCTTCTGGACTTCCTTTTGGATGATACGAGGCTGAGAGCCGAGGACAGCCACTGCAGCTGTGAGGGTCAAGGGCAGCTGCTGCGGCTGCGAGGGTCAAGCCCCTTGCACAGATTTCATGCATCGGGCCTTCAGTATAATATAAAACTACAAAGGTAACACCAGTGACAAACAAACTGTTGATTTATTTTGTTCCTACGAAGACTACTTACAAATTCTGATTAGATATTGAAGGATCATGAATTTGCTTTCACAAAGCAGAAAATGATTTCTGGACTAAGCACAAATATAAACTATTAGATAAATATTGGGGTTTTACAGAATTCAGGGATGGCCAAGTTTGCATAAGCAGCCAAACTGGCTCTAGAGAGCCAAGATTCTAGCTTTTAAAAATGAATATATATTAACAGTGTGGCCAACATAGGAACTAACTTCTGGTATAGTGACAGAAAATAGAGACTTTTTCAAAAAGACATATTAGGTTTGATTGAAAGATATGAAAACAGCCAAGGTTTAACATTAGTTAATTAAGATTCTCTACATACCTAGATTTTGCAACTTATGCACATTCAGGTTTGCTTTGCATAGTATATCTCAAAAGTTGTATTCCAATCCATTGAATGTCCCCCCCTAAAAATTCTCACTCACCTAATCCACTTCAGGAGGTAGAGATATAGTAACCATTGCATGCATTCACCATAGAGCTGATAGAAAATGATGAAATGATAGTTCAGATTTTGAAAAAAAATTAAACTATATCAATTAGCACTGTTCAATGTCCATTTAGATTCTTCTCACATCTGACAGTCTTAAACCTCCAAAGAATATTTACAAAAGTAGTTTTTAAAAAATTTTTTTCTTTTTATATATTTTATTGATTTTTTACAGAGAGGAAGGGAGAGGGATAGAAAGCTAGAAACATCTAAGAGAGAGAAACATCAATCAGCTGTCTCCCGCACACCTTCCACTGGGGATGTGTCCGCAACCAAGGCACGTGTCCCTGACCAGAATCGAACCTGGGACCCCTCAGTCCACAGGCCGACGCTCTATCCACAGAGCCAAACCAGTTTGGGCACAAAAGTAGTTTTTTAATGCTTGTAACATACTTATCTAAAAAATTTTGGGGAAAATCCTGCTTAGCCTGGGTACTGAGAAACCAAAGTTCCATGAATTAATTTGCTCACTCTCTAAATTTATCATATTTGGACTGCAGAGAGGAAACTTGACAGAGCTATTCTTCTTCAGTTACAATTCTTTCACAGTTTTCCCTAAAGATCAGCATCACTTTCTGTGTGTTATTAAAGACATTAATCTAAAAATATCTGAAATGACCCTAACAGTTGACTTGCTGTATGAAAGTTTGCTCAACTGACTGCTCATGCTAATTAGATTGGTGAACTGCAGAAAGTGTCCTTAGTTTTAATGTGCACTCTGAATTTGACAGTTTGGGACCTCTAGACCATCAGTGTGCTGCGAGGGCCATTTGCAGAGTCACAGGAGCTAATGTAAAATGGAATTTATTACAGATTAAAATATTCTCACCCATGGAGCTCTTTAAGGAGTTAAGTACCATTCCTAGGAATTCTTTTAAATGAAGTATAGTATCACTGGAACTCTCAAATTTCAGACATATCTTACTAGACTACTTTCTATTATGTGATTTAGATTGAGAAAAAAATAAGGAAAACTATCATATAACTAAAAGATAAATGAATTCCCCCCCCTTTTGATAATTATGAGACTGGACCTGTACACACACGTCCAGTCTTACATGTTCATAGTGCATGTTGGTTACAGTTCATAGTGAAAGTTTAATAGAATCAGTGCCTGCTGCCTTGAGAGTGATTCAATTTGGAAACCAGAAACTTAATATAAATCAGAATGGCAATTTCATACTATTAGAGGCCCGTTGCATGATATTTGTGCAAGAATAGGCCTTCTTTCCCCTGACTTCACTCCCAGCCACCCAGGAGCTGAAACATCTTCTTTCCCAGGACCCCCAGAGCCAGCACATTCCCATTCCCCAGCTGCCCATCCGGGAGCCTGCATATCCCTGCTCCCTGGCCGCCTGGGAGCTGGCAAATCCTCGCTTCTGGCCAGAGCACCACTCCTATAGCTCCCTCCACAGTCCCCCTTCCCCTCATAGCAGGCACCATGCCCCTCCTGGCCGCTCCTCACCTGCATATGCAAATTAACCTCCATCTTTGTTGGGTTAATTTGCATACTCACTCTGATTGGCTGTGGGGGTAGCAGAGTAATGGTTAATTTGCACGTTTCTCTTTTATTAGGTAAGATTGGTAACATCAGGTAAGTACCAAGGGCAAGTCATGTGCCAGCATGTGGAGGTGACTGTAACATTCACCAGAGATCAAAAGTGAACGAAGATCAATATTTTGGAGGAGTCTTTCAATATATTTCCTAGGATTTTAAAAGTTCAAGACTTCCAAATGTGGATTTTTTACATAACATTGTGTACACTTTTTATTTTTTTTTAAGGCTTCCTCATCTCTGACTTGGATTGGAAAACTCTCCTAACAGAGGTCTCCTCATTTTCACTCTGGTTGACAAAATTCACATTCTAAATCAATATGTACATTCTATAGTAAAAAAAAAAAAATTCACAGATCTCTTTATATCAGTGGTTGGTTCTCAACCTTCCTAAGGCCACGACCCTTGCATACAGTTCCTCATGTAGTGGTGACCCCCAACCATGACATTTTTCTACCATTATGCATCGTGATGTAAATATCTGCATTTTCTAATGGTCTTAGGCGCCCCCTGTGAAAGGGTCATTCGACCCCCAAAGGGGTCGTGACCCACAGGTTGAGAACCACTGCTTTATATAGAGATCTCTTTATTTAATAAAGTGGCAACATGATCATACCATTCCTCTGCTTGCTCTTTCACTTGGAGTAAATGCATGGTTTCACTCTAGCCTTGTGCCTCACCTACCTGGCACTTTATTTTCATGTTTTAGCTGCATCGTACTTCCAGGGATTCCTCAAATGCCTCCACATCTTTCTGCTGCATGAACTCTGCACAAACACCTCATATCCCATTCCTCCTCTGTTAGTGTGGCTAACTCCCATTCTTCAAACGCCAGCTTAATTGCACTTCCTCAGAGTAGCTCCCACCTGCTTAAGTAGCTGCCACCTGCTATTTGCCCTTGAGCACTGTGTTCTGATCTTTCTAAGATTTAAAAATAGTTTATAACTGTGTGTTTGTACTCATTAGGATAGAAGCTAAGCGGCTGTTAAACAAGCAACATCAAAATCCTGACCCCAAGATTCAGTAGCTTGAATGAGGTATGATTTGATTTCTCCCTCCCAAAACATCTTACTGGTTTTGATGAAAAGCCTGTTTGTGGAAGAAATTGTTTGAAATTTTTGGGTCAGTATACTTCAATGAATTGTGGAAAGGACCTAACTAATGGAATAGCTGAAAGAGGTAAAGAAATAGTATTATGCATGGTTATAGACAAGTTATTTGCAGAGTTTGATTAAAATTATTATGCACCGTATAATAAGTTTATGATAAATTAATGTATAATAGATGGTATTCAGGTTTAGAATTCCTCTATCACATTGTGTGATTTAATAGAGGGATTTTCCATGTTAGTAAAATTGCATCCGCCTGACTTGTATCTTCCTAGCTAAATCCAGTTTCCTTTCATCACCATTTCTCTCTCTCTTATAGTCTTTTCTACCTCCCTCAATCCCCTTTCCCCTCTGGTATTCGCCATGCTGCTGTCTGTGTTATGAGGTTTTGTGGCTTCTTGTTTTTTGTTTTTTTCTTGCTTAATCCAGGGGTGGGGAATGTCTGGCCTGCGGGCCGTGTAGGCCCAATAAAACAATTGGGCTGTCCCTGCCAAGGCATTTGGGGTGAGTTAATTAAATATTTAACCAAATACAGTAGGCTCATTTTTAATTTTGTATGACATGCAAGTGATGTTATAACTATCCAAATGGCCCTTGGCAGATAAAAGGTTCCCCACCCTTATTCATTTTTTTTTCAGACAGCCCTTCTGACAGCTGTCTGTTCTTTATCTATGATTCTGTTTCTATTGTGTTTGTTAGTTAATTTTAATTAGATCCCACACATGAGTGAAATCAAATGGTCCCTGTCTTTCTCTGATTGGCTGATTTTACTTGAATTTTTGAAGAAAGTTCACACGAAAAGCCTATGATGAGTTCTTATAAGAACAAGAATTTTATTAGTTTTGGAAGCTTCTCTGACATGACAAATCCTTCCTTAAGCTCTTACTCTGCGGAAGCTGGGTTGTAATGATAAACAGTATGACAGTGGATTTGCATTAGAGATTAGCATAAAATATCATAAAGAGGAGGTACGGTTAGTACTTAGAAAAATCCTGCTTCCCAATTAGTTGGTAAGGGACAGTTCCTAAGCCATTAGCTAAATATGGTATGAATTTATTCAGTGAAGTCTTACCAGCTGGCATTCTTAGTTGTACTAAAAAACTAAAAGAGAGTACAACATTGAGATTTAGTGATACATGTCAGAAAATTGCATGTTTCTCTGAAATCCAACATTTCTGCTTAGTATTTTCTGCTCAATTAGCCAATTTTAGAGCGAGCCTCTAAATATATAATTAGAACCATATTCAGTTCAGAAAACCTCTAAATATATAACTATATTATCATGTATCATACTTTATAAAATATTCAACATGGTACCTTCCAACCCTCAGACAGTGACTCCTTCAAGCTGTTTCTAAGGGGAAAAAATATTTGAGGCATCACAGCATTCCTTTCTCATCTGTAGTTTCTGATATATCATTCTGAGCTCCATAGCAATAACCACCACATAAAATAAAAAAAATACCAAAGGATTAAAAGCAAAAAAAAAGTTTGGAAATAGTAAAAGTAACTTAGAAATGATATTCACTGTCATTCTTGTTTTGCAAAAAATAAATAAATGTGAGGTTCAGAGAATGGAAATGATTTCCTCATGATCATCTATCTAATAATAGCCAGCATACAATGAATGCTTAATAGATATTACAGTTAAGCCCCTTCCATGTATTGTTCCATTTAGTCATCTCAACAAAGTTGTGAGGGAGATATTATTGTTATCCTTATTTTACAGAATCATCTTGTTGAGGAAAAGAAATTTTTTTAAATGTGGAACAGTCTAACATTAGATTTCAAGCCTGTTGCCTTCTGAAACATTATTCTTTATATCAAATTTTACTGCATGAAGAAAAAATTGACTGCAAAGTTACTACCAGAGCTAAAATTAATTATAAGATTAGTAAAAGCCAATTTCTAAGGAAGAGTTCATTCTTAATTTTTGGATGAGGTGGTGTGTGACTTGAGGTCATTGGTTTGTCTAATAAATCAGTTCAAAGTACACAGGAAAAGTTGAATTTTTATGAGAAGAAAGGTGTTGATGATATAGATCCAGGTTGTTTGGAGTTTCTGGTAAAATCCAGAAGCAGAATAAAAACACTGGTATTTGGAATATGAGACCTGGGTGACTTCTGAATCTGGTTACTGCTTCCATCATGACGCACAATTATCCCAGCTTCACCTTTTCCTAGCCATGAGAGCTTGGTTAAGTTATACTCCTCTTTGGAGAGAAAATAAAGTATTAGTGAGATAAATTAGCTTGTTTAACTTTCTCTAACTGGCTGCATCTCCTCTCCTGCAGGAACTGTGACAGCAAAGTGAATAAGAATGACTTCTCTCAGTATTGAGAGCCACCAAGGACTATTAGCTGTTGATTTTACTGGTCATACAGGCCTATTATATCCAGAGTTTGAAGGTATCAATACACCCACATGCATCACTTCTCTAATGAAAGACTCCAATATCCTGTCATCCTCCAGGGAGTCTGAGATATTTGAATTTTATCACAGCTCTCCACTTCAGTAACTCTAGAGGTTCTCAATTAGCATGTTCAATTAAAACTTGGTTAAGTGTAGATTTTGCAGGACCCTCACTACCTGAGCAGTCGTGGCTGCGTTTCCTATTTACTAAATATCTACTGCTGATGCATTCTAGTTTTAGGATAAATGTTTTATCTCTCAAAGCAGAGATGTCACCAATATTTCTATTCCTATCATTCTTTTAAAACCTTGTTATTAATGCATCCTCTTGTTCTGCCAATACTACTATGGAGTATGTGTTAGAGCAGTGGTCGGCAAACCATGGCTGATGAGCCACATGCAGCCGTTTTGCCCCTTGAGTGTGGCTCTTCCACAAAATACCACGTGTAGGTGCACGCGTACAGTGCGATTGAAATTTCATGGCCCATGCGCAGAAGACGGTTTTGGCTCTCAAAAGAAATTTCATTCGTTGTACTGTTAATATTTGGCTCTGTTGACTAATGAGTTTGCCGACCACTGTGTTAGAGCATCTACTGCATTTTGAACTCCAATAAAGTCAAACAAAGCATTACTTCCCCAAATGAATCCTTATACAGACCCACTCTGATCCACTCCTATGAATGGAATATCATCCTGATCCATACTATTTTTATCCTTAGGGTAATTATTTCTGGATGTTTGCTTTTTGGTTAGTATTTCATCAAGGTAACATCTTCAGACTGCATAATTTTTGAATTATGAGGATGTCAAGAAGCCCAATTCATATGCTCTGTCAGTAGCTGGCTGTGTTGTGAGCTTCTGCTGAATCTCTCTTTCTCTCCTCAGGTAGGATCTCTGCTTTGAGCATGTTCTAACTGCTCTCAGTCAATAAAACTCTCAGCATTTTTCCACCAACTGCAGCCAAAAAAAGGGGCGGAGGGGAGTTGGATATGGGAGGGCATGTAGTATTCTGGACTGTTTCCTTCTGTTGGGAAGATTTTGTACATAGTACAGTGAAATGAAGACAAATGTCTCATTCAGTAGATAAATATATAATGAGACATGGATGCTATTGTTCTTCCTGTGCACTCATTAGTCATGTCTAATAAAAATGACTACAGGTGTAACTGTGGATTCACTTCATGGTGATCATCGTGTAGTTTATATGTGTAAAACTATGAATTCAGAACAACAGTTTAAAAATATGTTTATATTGCAAAAGGAAGATTGTAGTAAATTAAAAATGTACAGAAATATCATTGCATATTCTAAAAGTAAAACCATGTCCACACTTTTGAAGAAAAAGAGAGAGAGAGAGAGAGAGAGAGAGAGAGAGAGAGAGAGAGAGAGAGAGGAAGGACAGAAGGAAGGGAGATAGGAAGGAAGAAAGGAAGAAAGAACAAATGGAGACAGGAAATAAAAAGATCTTTCCTCTCACTTTTTCTTTGAGGAGACCTATCTTAGTCAATCTGTGGGCTTTTTGATGGCACTTTTAAAGAATTAGTTATTTTTTACTACATTTTGATTTTGCCTCAAATGGTGTGATCTATGCCTAATAGAAATTTTACTATTTAAATATAATTTCTCATGCATTCTCCAAATGGTCTTTATCTTTTATCACATACAATTTTTTCTTTGACTCTAAGAAAAGTAATTTTGATAAGAATTAAGAATTGTAAACATCTAGTAAAAAATAATACCTACAAACAGATTTTAGTAAAACAATGCTGACATCCACTGACTACTTAAACTAATGCAAATTTTTTTAATGCCATAGGACCTGAGAGAGGATGATCATTTATTTAAAGGTCTAGTTAAAGTGAAATGCTACTGTTGTCTGCGTGGATGATCAATGTATTTAGGTGATATTCTAGGAAACACCTTGTTTGGATAGTCGATGTGTATAAAGTCTCTGAATTAATAACTGCTATTCAACAATACCTATAAAACAATTGATGTTAATATTGCTAACACATCTGAGGAATTAAAACATATAAATAGAAATTCATTAAAAAAATGGACATTATTCTCCTCTGAGAAACATTTTAAACATTACTATTATAATATACTAGAGGCTCAGTGCATGAAATTCATGCACAGAGGGGGGGGGGTTGTCCCTCAGCCTGGCCTATACCCTCTCATAATCTGGGACCGCTGACTCTTAACCGCTTGCCTACCTGACTGCCTGATCACCCCTAACCACTTGCCTGCCTGCCTGATAGCCCCTAACTGCCTCTGTGTCAGCCCTCACTGCCACAGATTCATCAGGCAGGATGTCCGGAATGATGTCTGGAAGGTTATTCAGCTATTCCGTCTAATTAGCATACTACCCTTTTATTATTATAGATGTATATATAAAATACCAATTAATATATTTTATCAGTAAAATCACATGTAACTTACTAAAATAATTGTTTTATGTGTTGGACATAGATTTGTTTCAGTTAAATTAAATATAAAAGCTATACTAGCAAATATATAAACACATGTATTAGATCATAATAAATCTTAAAAACACTCACTTTTTATAATTTATCTAACACCAACAATTCTTTTAAATATGTTTATAAAGCAAACCATTGGTACTTATGCAAATTTTATCTACTTTTTATCATTCTTTTATTTTCTTACAGGACGTTCTTATTATGTGCTCTCCAGTTGGCTGGACTCTTGGAAACCCTATAAATGAGTGAACAGTCTCATGATAAGATTTTCAAGGTGGGGAGATAAGAAAATTAAAGATCAAGAAAGAAAATGAAGCAGTGGTTTACCATTGCTCTCTGATATTTAATGTGTGGGTCTCAACCACATATGCTAGGGTCTGTGGTGTAACAAATTGCCAAATGCCTATGAAATGTGAGCACACCTGGGTTCTTCTCATTGGTTTGTTAAGTAAAATGCTCACTAATTACAATGGTCGCATTTCTAGTTAATGAATGCTTTTTATACACCCATTAAATGCCATCTACTACACGTGCATTTATATTAGAGGTTAGTTCCACACTTCCTTACATTTTCCCCATGTAATTAAAACACTTGATTTCTTGTTTCTTTGCTCCTCTTTTTCCATGCTTACGAAAGAAATCCATGGTAACTGTTATTAGAATGTCAGAGATGGAATTATGATGTTAGGTAGAGAAGGGGCTATCTCAATATTTCATCCTTAAGACCCATATTTTCTCCACCCCACATTTTGAGTCTTCATTTCTTTCTCATTATTTTGTTCTTTCCTTCTACTCCATGAAAAAAAGAAAAGAAAATGACAGATTTTTGAAGTGACTGTTACAATTCTCAGTTAACTATGAAATAGTAGTAAATATTTATAGTTTTTCAAATTTCAAAGTTGTAAGATACCTTACCATCTATATATGAAACATTTTGTAGTATTTTATTTTTTGACTGCCTTTTAGGATTAAAAAGAGAGAGAGAGAGAGAGAGAGAGAGAGAGAGAGAGAGAGAGAGAGAGAGAGAGAAATGCATAAACTACTGTCAGTCCTTTAATTATTTAAGTTAGCCTTTTAAAGGTATTTTTCAGAGTTTGTAAATGAAAATGAGGCATTTTAAACAATAATTTTAGATGTTTTGTCTTTAAAAATTAATTTATTTAATAAAAATAACAACAATTGCAGTTTTGGAAAAGTTTTCAAATAGTACACTATTTATATAGCACATTATAAAGGACCACCATCTAGACAGCAGCCAGAACAGAGATTGCTCCCCGTAATCCCCCTCAAAGCCTATCTGAGCAGCCCCTTCTCCGTCCCCCAAATGGCTCCTGGGAGAGGCCTTTACGCTGCCCTGGGCAAGCATATAAGGTAGCCAGTCAAGCACCAGTACCCCTAGCCATCCTGCCCTGTTCCATATAATTCTTTAGAGCCTGCCACATGGTACCGAGGATATCCACTTTGTTTTGCCAAGGTGTGCCTCATAAGGTGTTCCCTTAATAAACTCTATTAATTGCCAGATTGGTATAGTCAGCCTCTTTTCTCAGTCTTTTCCTGTCCTCTGCTTACAGAGGCAGGTTTTTCAGTCTCAAGGATTTTCCCTGGGTCTGCATGTACCATCAGAAGGACTTTTTATAGATGAACTGGAAATAACTCCTTAGTCAATAAAACAAAGCATAGTCTTTCTTTTTTGTTAGTTACACTAAGAAAATAATAAAGGTTCCTCTATGTCATTATCCACCTCTTCAATAGAGTTGAAAAGAGTTCATAAAAATTAATGTTTACAAAAGTTGTCTTGGTAATTAAGTAAGGAAGAATAGGATGCTAAGACATCAGCATAATTGCCTTATCCTCAATCCATTACTATTTCCAATGTTTGACTGTGATATGGACTGGATTTTAGCAGCCTACACTGCACATAGGGATACTAAACTTAAGGATCAAGATGTTCCATTTGTATTATGATGAATTTCTTCAAGTACCCAGCCACGTGCCTAAAAATGGCAAGTATTTAATAAACATTAATGAAAAAATATATTATGCTCCATAGAACAATATTAAAAAAGGAAACTTCTATGTTACTGCTTTGAGAGTTTAGTGTGCTCTGGATTTTTTTCTTAGTTGCCTTTATGTGGATAGATGCCATGATTTCTAAACTGAAATGATGGTTTTCTAAAACATGTTTTTCCTCAATGTCTTCTTCACAGCAAAAACCCTACATAGTAGCTATTCCACAATGATTTGAATTATCAAATAATTTTTCATAGAAAATAATTTTGAATTGCTTCTTTTCATGAATTATGAATATTCATAAAATTATGAATATTGTAAATAATACTAGAGGCCTGGTGCATGAAATTTGTGCACAGTGGTGTGTGTGTCCCTCAGCCCAGCCTGCACCCTTTCTAATCTGGTATCCCTCAAGGGAAGTCTGACTGCCCAATCAGATAGGGCCTAAAAGAGCAGCCAGACATCCCTCTCACAATCCAGGACTGCTGGCTTCCAACTACTCACCTGCCTGCCTTCCTGATTGCCCCTAAGCACTTCTGCCTGCTAGCCTGATCACCCCCTAACCACTCTCCTGCCAGCCTGATGCCTAATTGCTCCCCTGCCAGCCTGATTGCTCTAACTGCCCTCCCCTGCAGTCCTGGTCACCCGTAAGTGCCCTACCCTGAAGGCTTGGTCACCCCCAACTTCCCTTGCCTGCAAGCCTGGTCACCCCAACTTCTTTCCCCTGCAGTCCTGGGTTCTCCCCCAACTGCCCTTCCCTGTAGGGCTGGTCACCCCCAACTGCCTCCTGTGCCGACCTGGTCATCCCCAACTGCCCTCTCTTGCAGGCTTGATCATCCCTCTCTTGCAAGCTTGATCAACCAGCAGTGGGGGGCAATCAAGCCTGCAGGAGAGGGCAGTTAGGGGTGACCAGGCTGGCAGAGGAGGCAAGTTGGGGGCAATCAAGCCTGCAGGCAATGGCAGTTAGGGGGGGTCCCAGGCCTACAGGGGAGAGCAGTTGGGGGGGAACCAGGCCTGCAGGGGAAGGAAGTTGGGGAAGACCAGTCTTGCAGGGTAGGGCAATTAGGGGTAATTGGGCTGGCAGGAAATCAGTTAGGCATCAATCAGGCTGGCAGGCAGAAGTGGTTAGGGGCAATCAGGAAGGCAGGCAGGTGAGCAGGTGGGAGCCAGCAGTTCTGGATTGTAAGAGTGATGTCCCAATTTGGAGAGGGTGCAGGGTGGGCTGAGACACAGCCCTCCCTGCACGAATTTCATGTACCAGGCCTCTAATATTCTATAATTAAAACTTTGTAGCCTGGAGCGCAGGCCAGGGCAGCCAGGCAGTTTGGTTCCCTCCATCACTGGGGAAACCCAAGCCTCCTGCTTGCTCCTGGGCCACAGCCATTTTTGTTGGGATTTATTTATCTCCTATAATTGAAACTGTAGCCTTGAGAGGAGGCAGGGCAGGTGGAAAGGTTGGCTTCCTCTCCATTGCCAGGAAAACCTCAGCCTCCTGCTCGCTCTGTGGTCACAGCCGTTTGGGTTGGATTAATTTGCATACTTGCTCCTAATTGGCAGGTGGGCATGGCTGGTGGGCATAGCAGAAGTATGGTCAATTTGCACTTTACTCTTTATTAGATAAGATTAGATATATAATATTATGAATAAAATTTCATAATATATACTTTATTTGCAATTTATTACATACCTCATCTATATAATAAGTGGGCACTGTAGAAAATACCCATTTGACATAATAAGTTAGATGGATTGTTTTTATGCTTAATAAACTCTAATTTTCTATTAATTTTTCATTACACATTTAATTATTTCCAAGATCACTTTAATTACGTAGGAGTAGTAATGGATTACCTAATTTTAATGGTACTTCCCATAAAATTAAAAAATAGTTACTCTTTTTTCCTTTTCCGATAGAATGTGTCTCCAGTTATATATACAAAATGCTTTCTTAAACTAAATCAACCTCCTTTTTCAAATAATGCAGAAACAGCAATTGTCCTGGCAATAAAACATGCACAGGATCCTGAAGGTCATTAATGAAGTAATTTTGAAGACTAATCTTGCTCTGCGTTAATATTAAGCTTGCTAATTTTATCAAGAGTGCATCATGTGTAATTTAAGGTAAGTTCTAGAACCAAAAGAAACCACTGAATGTAGATTTTGGAATGGTGTTTCACTAGCAGAGGTCCTTGTCCGCATGACAAAGATATGAAGCTATGGCTCTTGAGAGTAATTTTCATATTACCCATTATTTAATGCTGAAAAGCTCTGGATCATCCCAGTTTAGAGGCATTCAGCAATTTCTATACACAAAACTGTGAAATAGGCAAATACCAATTTTTCCCTTAAAATACAACTAAGACACATATTTTGTATGTTTCTTTATGTTATACACATTATATACTGTATTCTTACAATAATGTAAGCTAGAGTAAAGAAAATGTTATAAAGGAAGTTATAAGAATGATGGAATGCACTTATAGTATTTATTTGAAAAAATATGAGTACAAGTAGACCTGTGCAATTCAAACCTGTGTTGTTCAAAGGTCAACTGTACTTACAGTGGAGGTTGGCAAGCTTTTTCTGTGAAAAACTCTACAGAGTATATTGAGGCTTTGTGGGTGATAATAATAGCTCTGTCTTCATTACTCCACTCTAGCACTGAGCAGCCATAAACATTATGTAAACTGTGTTATAATAAAACTTTATTTATAAGAACAAACCACAAGATTAATTAGGCTCACAGGTGATAGTTTGCCAACTCCTGACTTAAATACTATTATTGGTTTAGATACAACATAGGCAGAGATACTGTATTTAAGTCATATTGCAACTTTATAACCAATATGTATTTGTGGATGCAGATTATATTGAATCTTACCTATAATATCTACATTATACAGTATTTCCTTTAGATAGAGAGAGCACTGCATGGCAACTTGGTTTACTTCCCAGCATGATTTACAGATGGATTCTGATTATATATTAACTCTCTCAACCACTCAAATGGCAAAAGCATTTAAATGTCTAAAGTCCCAGGTGAGCCAACAGGTTGACACCCAAATTAATAATTAGATAAACAAAAGCTACTTTCACATATGCTTCCTATGCAGCTATTTTAAATTGTACATAAGACAACTGGAAGATGGAGATTTTATGCACATTGCCAACTTTGGAAAATATGACTCTACGTAGAAGCAAGTTTCTGGGGAAGTCTATTATATTTATCTGGCAGCCTGACAGCTGAGCAGATGATCCTAATGCAGAAGGTGCTGCATAAATTTCTCATTAAAACAGAAACATAGACTTATTATGTGAAAGCAATTTAACTTCCTAGGCCTGTATCTGGAGTTTGTTTTCCAGTGAGCATCACGTTTGAAAGAGAAACCCTATATGTATTTTATTACTATAAAAGGAAAACCAAAATTATATGTTTGGGAAAATACACAGGGAACAAATATGACATGCTTTTACATGTTAGATGATTCTTAAAGAAAACAATAGCTATTTTTTTCTACCTTCAAGAAAAAATGAAGACATTTAGAAGCTCAAATCTAAATGGTAGCTACAGAATAGCCACAGGGATGTAAAGTACAGCATAGAGTATATAGTCAATAATATTGTAATAACTATGTATGCTGTCAAATGGGTATGCAATTTATCGGGATGATCACATAGTAAGTTATATAATGTCTAATCACTGGTATGTACACCTGAAACTAATGTAATATTGTATATCAACTTTAATTGAAACTTAAATTAAAAATACATTTAAAAACATAGATGGAATTTCACTTGGGAATTATGTCACAATACCCTCAGTGACTTTACTTTCCACTAAATTAATGGAAATTCCAATTTTTGAACTTTTTCAAGTCTTTGCTCCAATTTTACAAAGTTTTCACATAAACGATGTCACTTTCCCACCCTTCTGAAAAAAAGACCTCAAAAATATATATACACATTCATGGTAAAAATGTACATTTCCCCCCATCCTTGCTTTCTGCCTCTCCTGTGTTCCTTATGCAAACCTTTTTCATCTCCTTTCTAGCATGCACATACTTAATAAAATCCCTTGTAGATTCACTCATTCATTATTTTTTCAGGGTCTGTCAGGTTTCTGGAAGTGAATTCTAACTATGTCATTTGCCAGCTTAAGGCCTCTTGCCACCTTAATTCCTTAATATTTAAAAATACAGCAAATAGGTGTACCTGCCTCGTAAAGTCTTTGTGAGAATTAAGTCGTTACATGAGATAGTGACTGTGATGTTCTGTCTGGTTATATAAATGAAGAAATTAATTGTAGATACAAAAAATATACATTAAATATACCTTTTTAAATTGTTATTATTTTTGTTAATCCTCACCAGAAGATATTTTTCCCATTAAATTTTACAGAGGGTAGAAAAGAGGGTGAAGGAGGAGAGAGAGAAAGAAAGAGAGAACATCAATCGATATGGGATACATAGATTGGTTGCCTCCCGCACTGACCCCAGTGGGGGCCAGAGATCAAACCTGTAACTCAGGTATGTGCTCTTAACTGGAAATAGCATCTGTGACATGCTGGTGGGCAGGGCAATGCTCTAACCACTGAGAATGTTTACCAGAGCTTCTCATTTTAATTTCGTTAAAAACAATGAAATCTTATTATGCCAGTTAAGTTAGATTAAGTCTGCTAGAGCCTTTCTTTCCTACAGATTAAAATCTTTGCACAAAAACGTAAGAGCGATCTGAGGACTGAAAAATAAACAATAAGTAGATATTTATAAGGGAAAGTTTAAGCTTGGAGAGACAATGTTTACAGAGATAAGTTGTCCATTTATTTTTATTTCTCCAATATTTTATTGTAGCTTTGAGCTAAGGGCAGGCACTCTGACAGAGCTCCAAGAAAAAATGATAAGATAAAACTCCAACTGAAACTCTACTTTTTTTGGAGAACAAATTAAACTTCAATAAAGAAGAAACAATGAAATAATAAAAAAAAACATATCAACAAAATTGAGGGAATAAAAACAATAAAGAAAATCTGTGAAATGAGAAGGTGATTTTCTAAGTAGACAACTGAGAAAGATAAGAAAAAAGACATAAATTAGCAATGGAAAGTATGGAGAGTCCTTAGATATTTTGAAAGTACTAGTATAATTAGGAAATAGGAAAAAACAAATATATTCCTAGATTTCTTAATAAATAAATCTCATAATACAGTTCATATTATGAATGTGTGATAATTTTAGTAAAAATTATGACATTTGTACATCCCTACCACAGCAAGGGAAAAATAGATGCAAACTTCATCAAAGTTTTTTTTTTTAATTTTTGTTTGTTTTTTAATTTCTAGAATAGCACTACCTAATAGAAATTTTAGTTTATGATATAAATGTTAGGTAGAGTAGTTGTAACTACTTGGGACTGTGGAGACCTTGAAACATGGTTATCTTATTTAAAAAATGAATTCTAAATTTTAAACAATTTAATTGATTTAAATTATTCTGCTTATGTAATTTTTGGAAAAGTCAAAATATGAAAGTGGAAATGTTTCCTTATTTTTCCCTATATTTTCTTTCCTCAAAAAGGGTTCATACAACTTTGTGGGGAAGCTCTGGACTTGGTTGAAAAGTGTCTAAGGAGGAAAATTCTGAAAAAAAGGAGTGGATAAAGGTGGCCTGCCCTATTTATAAGAAATCTGACTTAGGAGAGTTTGGCTGAAGGTGGCTGTGCCTAATTTTTCCTTGATCTTTCTAAACAAGTCTGTACATACATTGACCCTTCAGTGTTTACCAGAATTCTTATGCTTAATCTTTAGGTGTTCTAAAGGACACAGCAGACACATGTGTCCCCTGAAGGTTACTTATCCTATTGATTATATCTAAAAGATAAATTTTATCTCAAACTGCTGGTTCAATAAAATCCTGAAAAGGCAGGTGATTGAGGCTATCCGGTTCCTTTAGCCAGGCAGTCCCTTAGTCCTCTCTTTCACAGTGAACCTATGTCAGAGTAATCATTGATTCATTGCTCAGGGTCTGCTGGTCAACCCTGGCACAGCTTTTACTCAATCACCATAATTACTATACCACTAATAATACCTCTGTTTATCTAGGCTGCATGAAACAAAAAAAGAATAAATTATATATGTACATATATATACATGCACATATCCCACACATGAAAGTGCATGGCTGACTCTGGAGAAGTACTATGTGTTTGCTTCCTCTTATTTTTAATATCATTATTTTCATAACATTTACCTGTTTTTAATTTTTATCAAACTTATCAATAAAATTTTATAGGTTTCAGGCAAACAATTCTATAATACTTCATCTGTATATTGCAGTGGTTGGCAAACTGTGGCTTGTGAACTGTGGTTTGCTGCTCTGTTGACTGATGAGTTTGCCAAACACTGGTGTATTATATTGTGTTCACCACCCAAATTCACATTTCCTTCTGTCACTATTTATCCCCTTCTACCTCACTGGCCTCCCCTCATCTACTTTCCCCTCTGGTAATCACCAGGGTGTTGTCTGTCTCTCTCTCTCTCTTGTTGTTGTTGTTGTTGTTGTTTGTTGTTATTTATTCCTTCACCTTTCTCATCCTGCATATTTTGTATCTTTGTTTATTCAAAATGCTGGTTTCACTTTAGACAAAATGTGAGTGAAGCCGAAACCAGTTTGGCTCAGTGGATAGAGTGTCAGCCTGTGGACCGAAAGGGCATGTATCCTGGTTGTGGGCACATCCCCAGTAGGGGGTGTGCAGGAAGCAGCTGATAGATGTTTCTCTCATGGATGTTTCTAGCTCTCTATCCTTCTCCATTCCTCTCTGCAAAAAAAATCAATAAAATATATATTTTTTTAAAATGTGAGTGAAACATCTCAATAACATACGACTTTTATTGATTCCGATGAGTATTGATGTTCTTGCTGATCTTGCTAAAGAAAAATGAAATTTTATAAACAGAGCTAGAGGCCCAGTGAACAAAATTTGTGCATGGGGGAAGGGGGTGTCCCTCAGCCCAGACTTCACCCTCTCCGATGCGGGACTCCTTGAGAGATGTCTAACTTCCCATTTAGGCCTGATTCTGGTGGGCAGTCAGACAGTCCTCTCACAATCTAGGACTGCTGGCTCCCAATCGCTCACCTGCCTGCCTGCCTGATTACCCCTCACTGCTTCTGCCTGCCAGCCTGATCACCCTCTAAGCAATCTCCTGCCAGCCTACTGGCCCTATTGCCCCTAACTACCCACCCCTGCCAGCTTGGTCACCCCTAACTATCCTCCTCTGTAGGCCTCGTCACCCCCAACTGCCCTCCCCTGCTGGCCCAGTAACTCCTAACTGCCCTTCCTTGCCAGCCTAGTAGCCCTTAACTGCCCTCCCCTGCTGATCTGGTTACCTCCACTGCCCTCCTCTGCAGGCCTGGTCCCTCCCAACTACCCTTCTTACTGACCATCTTGGGTTGGCCATCTTGTGACCATATGAAGGCAGCCATAAAAGATGGGAAATTTACATATCACTTTTATTAGATAGATGGCATTTTAAGAAAGTGTACTCTGCAAACCCCATATATCTGCAAACAAAATTCTCTAATTTTAGTGGAAGCTTTCATACGTAAGTTAAAATCAAATCAAAGTTCTTTTAACCTGTTTGTTTAAAAAGTACATAAATAAAAAAAAGTACTACTTAACTTAGTTTTTTATATTTTATTTAAACTTTTCTCCCATTACACAGAGCATATATGAAAATTCTATAAAATGTGTTTCCTTGATTATTGTATAAAGCATGCAAATACCTCAAAATACATTACACTGAGCAATCCCCAAACGCTTCCATCAATACATCCTATTTTGCACTAGGTTTCAAAAAGGTCATCTGTCTACAAGAAGAAGAGAAAGCCCTGCTGATTTTCCTGCCGTGGCATTAGCAGTCTCACGTCAAACGTGGCCTTTAGAGAGAGTTTGACCTACTGGAAAACAGGCCTTTCAGCTGGAGCCTCTGTGAAGGAAGCCACTTGATGGACAGGTCTAAAACAGAAAAATTCCTTGCCCTGCCTTCTTCTCTAAAAGATTCTTTACATGCCAATTTTTCACTTTCATTTAGAAAAAAAAAAGAACAAAGAGTGAATATACTCATTTAGCAATCATAGTCATTATGCAAACTCATAAACTGAAATTTTTTAAAGCTCACCTATTGATTTAGTCTACTCTATTGTTCATTAATTTCAGGGTGATAAAAAGAGGAGCATTGGAATAGCAAAGGAAGACAATTGAACATCCAGGTTTGCATTCTGAGTGCTCCGTTCATATTAAAAATGAGACCATCACCATTTTGAAAAATTTGGCTTGGAAAAAACACACTATATTTATATAAAATAGATAAATGAAGAGTATTAAAACAATTTTTGCATAAAGCTCATCATTTGATAAACATTTTTCCCTTGGTTACTATAGTTTGTTTTTTAAATAAAATATTTCTTCTTTTACTCTAAAAACATTATAAACGTATTTTATTTGAACTATTATCCATTTTTTTTCTATTTTTGGTATTCCTATTATATTAACAAAAAATATACTGATAGAAATAAATGCAACAGAGGAAAAGATGCTAAGAGGAAAAGTAAAGAGTATTGATAACTCTTTAGAGGGATTACTCTGTATAGCTGAGCCAATAAATAAGACTAGAATTATGATTATGGGAACATATCACTTTTTCATGTTGAGACTTTATGCTGTGTTTCATATTGAAGAGAATAATGCAATATCAAGGAAATAGAGAAGAGATATGGGAAGATCAATGTCCTGGACAATGGCAGAGGGGATGGGATGCAGGGAAAAAGTGAAGGATTTGGCCCAAAATAGCAACACAAAACACCTTATCCACTTTAATAAAAAGAAGGTAATGTATGTGGATTCATATGCAGTTAGCTGGCCAATTTGTTATTGGAGTTATGTAGAAGTTCTATCCTGACAAACACTAGACTGGAAAGAACAGAAAAGGGAGACATATTTTCAAGAAGAGAGAGATGTCAAATAATTGAAAAGAGTGTGATATAGAGTTAATGAGCATTATATGGAAGACTTCCAAGCATTTCATTGGCTCATCTGCAGTTTTCTTCATATAACTTAATGTAAATCTCTTGTCATGGTCAACAGTTATTTCTATGTAGGCCAATCAAATGCCATTTTTCATCATATAACATTTGATGTAGCTCTAAATTAAATCAGAGTCATTATGTGGCCTTAGGTATACACTAGAGGTCTGTTGCATGAAATTTGTGCACGGGGGAGGGAGAGGTGTCCCTCAGCCCAGCCTGTACTCTCTCTAATCTAGGATCCCTCTCACAATACAGGACTGCTGGCTCCCAACTGCTTGCCTATCTGCATCCCTGATTGTCCCTAACCTATTCTGCCTATTAGCCTGATACCTCCTAACCACTCCCCTGCCAGCCTAATCCATGCCTAACTGCTCCCCTGCCAGCCTGATAGCCACTAATTGCCCTCCCATGCCATCCTGGTCACCCCTAACTGCCCTCCACTGTAGACATGGTCATCCCCAATGTCTTCCCCTGCTGGCCATCTTGTGGTGGCCAACTTGTGTCCACATGGGGGCAGTTATCTTGTGTGTTAGAGTGATGGTCAATTTGCATATTACTCTTTCATTAGATAGGATGGAAGCCTGGTGCACAGGTGGGGCTGGCTGGTTTGTCCTGAAGGGTGTCCCAGATCAGGGTAGGATTCTTTGGGGGCATAGGCAGCCTGGGCAAGGGGCCTGAGGTGGTTTGCAGGCTGGCCACGCCCCCCCAGTGACTCAAGCAGAGGCTCTGGTATCTGGGATTTATTTATCTTCTATAATTAAAATTTATAGTTTTGAGCAGAGGCCAGGGCAGGTCAGGCAGGTGGAAAGCTTGGCTTCCTCCATCCCTGGGGGTAACCCAAGCCTCCTGCTCTCTCCAGCTCTGTGGCTTCTGCTGTATTTGTTGGGTTAATTTGCATCCTTGCTGATTGGCTTGTGGATGTGGCTTGTGGGCGTATTGGAGATATGGTCAATTTGCATGTTTCTCTTTTATTAGATAGGATCATTTTACATTAATTTACTCCACATAACACAGTCTTCCCCCTAGTATTTACATGTTCTGCTCCTTGTGGATGGTCAGTTGCCTCCTCAAGTACCCCCTTTTTCAGAACTTCCTGGTATAATATAGCATCCTCCCTCCAAACTTCTTTCTCTATCCTATTACTTACCATATGTTCATTCCACCTTTAATCATTTATCACTTTCTGACATTTTATTTAACACTAGAGACATGGTGCATGAAACTCATGCATTTGGGATCAGGAGAATCCCTGTGCCCTCTCACAGTGTGGGAGCCCTCAGGCGATGTCTGACTGACAGCTTTGGGGAGTGGGCTTAAACTGTCAGTAGGTCATCCTTTGTGTTGCTTTGGAGGTGGGGGAACCCCCCCCACCCCCACCCGCCCCACCGCTGTGCTTGCCAGCAGTGAGCCCAGCTTCTGGCTGAGCAGCATTCCCCCTGTGGGAGCACACTGATTACCAGGGGGCAATTCTTGGGGGTTGAGTGTCTGTCCTTGGGGGTCAGTGTGCATTATAGTGACCAGTCGTTCAGTCAGTTTACATATTAGCCTTTTGTTATATAGAATAGTCTTATGTGGTTTCTGAGGGAAGAAATTCTCTTTTTCATTCCTTACTTATCTTCCAAAGTGAAAAAAAAATGTTCTTTATAAATAGTAGAGTCTTACATATTCTTGCAGAAGGAATACATTTTATGATAGCATCTTTAGCATTTCTCTTTTACAAGACCAAATCAATTATTTTATAAACAAAATAGTGAATTTTGTTTTTTTATCTATAGTATATAGCTATATGTTATGCTTGTAGTATGTGATTCAGTACATTTTATACGATGCATTGCATAAATGGGTTTAGTAGAAGCTTAAAAGCATCATTTGATGGATTGTTAGTATACTTTACCACTATTCTAACTGTAAAATGATTATTCTTTTTTTGCAGAATCATTACTAGAAAAGGGTTTAGTGAGTTACTTGGATGAATAATGTTGTTATTGATATTTATTTATTTTTGGAATTTTTGAATTCTTTGAAATTTTATTTGTATGTTAATTAACATATGCATATCTGTATTTATGTTTGTATTATGTGTTTATGAGTATATTTGGATATATCAGTATGTCTACAGTTGCTGATAGCTGATGATAATATTTCATCATTGCATATAGCATTAGACAGTAATTATTCTTCCTGAGAAAAGCTAATACAATACCACATATCAGCTAAAATAATCTAGTCACAGGATCCAATTGATGCCTGCTATTTTTCATGCACTGAAACAGGAAAGGGTTGAGTGTGTGGATCCATTAATAGATAGTTGCTGAATAAATGGACAAAAGTAAGAGGTCTCAGCAGGTAAAATATACAATTAATCCCCCATCCCCTACTGAAGTTGGCATGATTATTACATTATAACTTTGTTTGAATAAAAGTTTCCTAAATTCTACTTCTTGTTCTAATAGCTCTTTTGGTTGTTATTTTAATATTGTCTATACACGTCAATTAAAGGTGATTTATTCTGAATGTTAATGGTGTATATCCTTTAACAATATATCATCTTTCTATTTTTTTTTTCTGTGATACCTGGTTAGAATGTTTCTATTGTCAAGTTTAAGCTGAGGACAATATTTCATTTGCAAGTTTGACAAACATACCTGGCTTATTCTGCTCAAGAACTGTGAAAGGTATGAGACTTTATTCACAAACTAATAAGTTAGGCTGCAATAGTTTCTGACTCAGGAGACTCCTAAGACAGAGCTGCCGACAGCCCATCACTCACAGCAATTGCATGAGCCAGAGTAGAAGCGATTTTGTGCCAGTTACCTGAGCCCTGACTTCCATAGGCCAAAACAAAGAGGGCTAGATGACACCTACAAAACAGGAATTGGGGGGGGGGTGTGGAAAAAGATAGGTTTAGGAAATTTTAGAAATTTTGGAAATTAAGGGGACCATGGGGGAAGCACTGGGCTGCAGAGCAACAGAAGGTGTATTTCCATGGAATAGGGGAGCTGAAAAGGTACATTTCCATAGAATGAAGAAGCTGGGAAAAGCAAAAGGCTTATATTTACAAAACAAAGGGAAGGAAGAAAGCCCAAAGGGAATAGGAAAACAATAAAAAAGGAGAGGAAGGGGGAACCTCACCTGTCACAGATGAGGGTCAACCTTTGAGTCCAAGAGTTACTGTGGTATCCAGTCCAGGGGAATGGTGACTAATCAGAGGGGATACCAAGGCACCAGGAACTGCAGCCTTTATAAGCCATGGGGAAAAGGAACTCAGTGGGATCCTTTTCCCCTCCCTACTTGGGAGTCCACTCAGTGGGACTCAGACAGAGTCTGTACTTGTGCTTCAATAAATCTCCACCTTTGCTATGCTACTCTCTGTCCATGGATTCATTCTTTGACTCTGGCGGGCAAATGGATTCCAATCCAAAAATTCTCTTTCACCTATACATGTAGTAGGATGTGCTACAGGAGAGAAACCTTGAGATTAAGAACCCCAAGTGTCCTAATGGCAAGACAAGCCTTCCCTTTGTTTCAGGAGGAAGCACCATCTCTACTCTCCAAGATTAAAAGCAAACCTGCTCTTTTCTCTGGAGAGACACCATTTTAACCTTTCAAGATTGTTTATGAAAGAACAAAGCAGAAACGAACTCTCCTCCATCTTGTCCTATAGGGCTGGGCCCCCTGCCTAAACCCCCTCCCTTTTCTGGGAGTGGCCACAGGTGTGCCAGCAATGTCCTAACTTCCCTGACCATTGCCAGAATGGATCAATGAAGCTTCAGGAACACAGCGAGGGTCCTAATAAGGCTAGACCACAGAAAAACCCTGACCCAAGTGACCATTCTCTGTAACCCACAACACTTATCTAAGCCCACCCAAATGACCAACCCAATATAACCTATTGTTCTTCCAGGGTTTGTTTGTTCTCTCTCTCTCTCTCTCTCTCTCTCTCTCTCTCTCTCTCTCTCTCTCTCTCTCTTGCTGCTGTGCCAGAAAGAGCAAACCCGGGTTTGAATAAAGATTCTTTGCTTTTGCATCGGAAAAAGGCTCCCTGGTGGTTGATTATTGGGGACCCTGAACTCTGGGCATAACCGTTTACTCTTCAAATATCTCTGAAAAAGTCACTTGGGACAAAGGGCAGTTAGTGCCTCTCTCCCAAGATGTAAATCCACACTGGAGATTCATAGAGAATTGTCTCCTGACACTTTATCATGTTAGTCAATATCCCCCAGTGCAGTCTGCTTGGGCTCCGATTCTGCCTGTGCTGACCTCTGCCTCCAATGTCAGGGGTGCTATGGAATTTATAGTTTGGCCTACAAATTAAAATTCATCGAAAGTTTAATTATTAAGATACAGAATGGTTCATCGGCTCTCAGCATTTGAATGCAAACTGCTGTGATCTGAGGCCAATAAGCAGTAAATGATGGTCTTTTTCTTCCCTGGTTGGCCGGTACATTTATTTGTCATTTCTCCTGACAACATTTACATCTTTGAAAACAGAGCAATTGTTTCTTTAGAGTTTGACAATGAGGGTCAAAGCTTGATATTAGATTTAATGCGTTTGTAATAGCTACCTACTGTGACATATTGAACTAAATTACCATTCTGATCATGATGGAAGTAAAAATAGGTAAAACCTCTTCAGCATCTATTTTGTACTGAGCACCGTGTTCATTATTTTTTAATGTCTTACCTTTTTTATTTCAAACAGCAAAATTCTCAGTGAGATAGTGTATCAGGCTAACTCTTGAGAAAATATAGGATGTAGCATAGAGGTATTAAGACACCAAAGCAGAGGAATTCAAATGCATACCTGTTGTCAAACAACCAGAAAAGAGCAAAACAACAGTCCGCCTCTAGAAGGCACTACTCAACCTCTGTTCTTTCTACACTGGAGCGGCAATTCTATAGTGGTGGCCTTCAGATAAGTAAAAAGTATACTCGCCAGCCTAACACATCCCTTCCTAGATGAACAGAGCGGCAAGCAAATAATTCCACGTTGAAGAGTGTAGCAGAGACAGGATTACAGTTATAGGAAGGCTCATCTACTCCTCCCTGTAATCCTTCGGGCAGAGTTTCCAAAAACTTTAAATTTAGAATTTAGTGGATTCTCCAAGACCCTTCCTGTGACATCCAGACTCTATCTCACTACTACCAGAATACTTTAGAAAAATTCTTCTGTTTTTCAGAGTGTTCTAGTTAAAACTGTGCCTGCCACTCCACACAGATTCAGAATTTGGCTAGCATCTTGAAAGAAAAATTGCCAGTATGCTTGAAGCCTTTCAAATCTCCCACATTGTCTATTTAGGTCAGGGGTCAGCAGACTGACATTTTCTACCACCTATGAACTAATAATAGTATTTAGATTTTAAATGATTTGAAAAGATGAATACTTTTAAATTACAAAAAAATTAAGCTTTGAAGGTTAACCAATTTAGTGTAAGAGTCATGATGATACATTTACGTATTGTGTAAGGGTGCTTTTGCTACCATGATAGAACCAAGAAGTTGCCACAGAAAGTGAATAGTTGCAAAGTTGAAATGTTTATCCTCTGGCCCTTAACAACAACAAAAATTACTATCCCTTGTGCTAGAGCTAGTCTATAAGACCACCAAAAGTTCTGGCAGTTTCTACATCCCCTTGCAGTAGCCCTCTGTCCAGGCAAATCCCAGACTCACATTGAAAGCCTAGAGAAAATATATATATATATATTATATGTTTTTAGGTTGTATATATATATATATATATATATATATATATATATATATATATATATATATGTGTGTGTGTGTGTGTGTTTAGGTTGTAAATTCATCATTCATGATTCTCTCACTCCAAAATCATTGCCCCTTATATCTGTTATGATGTCTATAAACATATATACATACTTCTTTTTTTAAAATATATTTTTACAGAGAGGAAGGGAGAGGGATCGAGAGTTAGAAACATCAATGAGAGACATCAATCAGCTGCCTTCTGCACGCCCCCTACTGGGGATGTGCCGCAACTAAGGTACAGGTCCTTGACCGGAATTGAACCTGCGACCTTTTAGTCCACAGACTGACACTCTATCCACTGAGCAAACCGGTTTTGGCCATATATACGTATTTCTATTTTATCTATATTTTAATTTTTTTTCATGTTTCTTGTTTTTTTTTTGTTTTGTTTGTTTGTTTTTTTACAGAGAGAGGAAGGGAGAGGGAAAGAGAGTCTAAACATCGATAAGAGAGCTACTGTTTTTTTTTCTTGATAGAAGCAATCATATGCCCCAAATTATTCCAGTCTTTTGTGTGTGGAAGACAGCTATTCATTTCAAAAGCTGTGCAATGGACATGTTTCATTTTGCTTATTTTAGGAGGTAGGAGGGAGAAGAGAAGGTAAAAATAGAAAATAGCCTTGACTGTTTTGGCTCAGTGGATAAAGTATTGGCCTGTGGACTGAAGGGTCCTGGGTTTGATTCTGGTCAAGGGCATGTACCTTGGTTGCAGGCACATCCCCAGTAGGAAGTGTGCAGGAGGCAGCTGACTGATGTTTCTCTCTCATCGATGTTTCTCTCTATCCCTCTCCCATCCTCTCTGTAAAAAATGAATAAAATATATTTTAAAAATAGTTGAAAATATGTGGGTCATCAGAGAGCTTCTTGTGTAAAAAGAAGAGCAAACATATTCTAATCCAATCCCTTATTTTGCTGATTAATAAGTCATGGCTTAGAGAGAAGTGTGAGCAGTTTGTCAGGATCTATCTTAAGACTGGAGTTCTAAACCTCTGGCTGTAGAAGTCTTCCCTCTACTGTCTTCTTCTACCCTCTGTGTGGCGTTTGCCATACATGTACATATGGATAAATACATTTAGTCGGAGTGGTAGGCTGTGTGTGTCTGTGCGTGTGCCTGTGTGTATACGTCTTCTGCTACTGACATAGAAAATGCCCTGATATTTGAAGTTACTGAAAGTTATCTTTCCAACTCTTTGGCCTCTGTTTTTCCCAAGAGAGAAGATTGTCTTCTTCCTTTTTCAGTGGAATGA
Source organism: Lasiurus borealis (assembly GCA_004026805.1). Classification (NCBI taxonomy): domain Eukaryota; kingdom Metazoa; phylum Chordata; class Mammalia; order Chiroptera; family Vespertilionidae; genus Lasiurus; species Lasiurus borealis. The sequence goes on along the minus strand of PVJN01001256.1, from coordinate 66,398 downwards.
AATCACCAGGGATGTTTTTAGGTCAGCGTAACTTCACTCAAAGTGATTTAACTATTAATTTTAAAGTAAAAATATAATCTATTATTTTAAAAATAGAGTTAATGAGAACAATGCTGATCATTTCATGGTGCTAGTGTCACTGCAATCTGGGTTTTTATTCGAGGCATCAATTAGGAACAAGTTTACCTATAGTTTACCAAAAAAGTTTTTAAAATTTTTATTCAGCTTTTATTAGTTTAAGCATAGTTTATCTTTAACATTAATTCATATGCTTATACTGTGTTTGTCTCTATATTGTTAGCTAGATAGCTATAGACTGGTATATCCATATAGAATATAGTGGAAGCACTAAAATAAATACATTTGTTATTGTAGAAGTTGACCAAAAGCTTAGACAAAGACTGAAGCACACCAAATGTATAAAATAAAATACCTAGCCTTCTCATTAGTATAAAATGATATCAACCAAAATTATTAAGATGAATGTATTTTGGTATCCAAGAGAGGTTTATCATACTATCATTGATAACAGCATTAAAATATATTTATATATTCATTAAAATTTTCAGGGTTTTTTTTTTCATGAATCCTATGTAATTAAATATTTCAGCTCTACATTTTCTATTATTAAAATGCATTGCAGTAAGGCCGAACTCAGGACTAGGCATAATTAGAATATATTTATTTTGTTAGTGTTCTCATTCTTACTGATCTTATAATCACTAATAAATATTTAAATAAGGGTTTTCACACATAGCCATATATTTGTTGGTTTTATGCTAATAGTGATTTACTGCAGAGGTAAGCATACTATCAACATGATTAAGCTTAGTCAGAAAACAATTCTCCATTATTTGCCACTTTCATGGTATTGACTTGTTTGTCATATACTGTTACTAAAACTGACCATTTCATTGGTATAGTGGTACCTCGAGATACAAGTGCCTTAACATACGAGATATTTGAGATACGAGCCTTCGAGTGAGCAATTTTTGCTTTGAAATACAAGCAATTTTTGAGATACGAGTAATCGCGCGGATCGGCCAGCTGCACAGGACCCACCAGTTTACCCCGACTCAAGTGTCTCATAATTTCCCATGCCTCAAGGTTACTGAATGAATTAAACTCATATCTTGAGGTACCACTGTATTTGAATTTCTTAAAAAATGTATAAGAAGCCCTCGCCCATTTGGCTCAGTGGATAGAGCCTTGGCCTGCAGACTCAACAGTCTCAGATTCGGTTCTGGTCAGGGGCATGTACCTTGATTGTGGGCACATCCCCAATAGAGGGTGTGCAGGAGACAGCTGATTGATGTTTCTCTCTTATAGATGTTTCTGGCTCTCTATCTCTCTCCCTTCCTCTCTGTGGAAAATCAATAAAATATAAAAAAATGTATAATGAAAATTTCTGAATAGAGTAAAATAAATTATTAGTTCCCAATTCCTGTCAGAATTTTTGGTGTCTTCATATGACAAGTATTTGGAAGAAAAAATAATATGAAATTTCCTTTTGATTTTTGGTCTTCTTGGACTTGGAAAAGACAGAAGTGAAGCTGGGAGCAAATATGATCCAAAGAAATCCTCAAATATAATATGAAATATACACATAAAATGTATGTAAATCTGGAATAAACATGTACATTCTCAAATTTGTTTGAAATTCAGTTCATTATTTCTCAGAGTCATGAGCTTGGTTTAAATAATTTTCAATTAATATACCTTTTTTGGTGAATAGTTTAATACTGGGCTGAGTATGCAGTAAACATTCACTGCAGAATAAATGCATTGATGCAAATTTTGAAGAGCAAGATAAATATAAAATGCTAATGGGAAAAGTAAAGGATTAGGAAATAACAAAGCAACACTTTCTGTTTTTGATTTTTGTGACACCTTTTTAAGAAAATAAATCTTTCTATTGATTTCAGAGAGAAAGGGAGAGAGAAGCCAGGAACATTTATGATGAGAATCATCCATTGGCTGACTCCGACATGCCTTCTACTGTGGATGAGCCTGCCACCCAGGCATGTGTCCTAAGTGGGAATCATATTGTGACCTCTTGGTTCATAGGTCATTGTTGGTTGGGCTGTGGCATCTTTTAAATGATTGTATTACGTGTATAATTCAGAAGAGGCTAGATATGCTGTTAAAATAATAACAAAAATTTAATGACTTAAAACAACAAAGCTTTATTTGTAGCTTATACTATCTATCCGATATGTACCTATTGGATGGTGAAGAGTTGATCCTATCATGTTTCCTTGGCTACCAGGGAATGGCAATGACAAAGTTGCAGAATGTTAAAAGCTACAGTTCAAAGTTTGGTCCACATTTACATCCAGGAATAGTCACATAGTCTCATTTAACTTTAAGAAGCAGAAAGGCACACCTACTTGTATGTAAAGAGGAAAGGGAACTGGATATCAGAGAGAATGGTTATATCTGCCATAGTGGGGCATTATCTAAATCAAGGGAGATATTGCACAACCAACAGCTAAGAGCCCTAGAATTTGTTGGGAACAGAGAAAAACAAACAAACACATAAACATAAAAACTTCTGGCCATTTAGTGAAAGAAGAATCCTCTAGTCTGAGAATCCGCTATTATTAATTATTAGGTTAATGGATTTGGACTTAACACAATAAAAAAAACACAGAATAGATTCTTTAAAATAGTGAACAAAAGGATAAAAATATACACCATTACTGCAAATGTATACTCAGTACTTGATAACTCTGGCATTTTTGCTTTGGGTAACTCGAGTGGGAGAAGGGAGAGTGATAGTAAAAAGAGCCAATAGATTTGTAACAATAATTCCAGTAAGGGGCAAGGTTTGGATTTCCATGTAATTTTGCTGAGCAAATGCAAAGAGAAAAAAACAAAATAAAACAAAACAAAACACAGGATAAATTCTAGACCTCTCTATAAAGGGAGATACCAAGAACTTGATATATACTTAATTTTAAAGGAAAGGGAGAAATTTAGAAACATGGTCCAAGCTATACATTTTAGGGATTGAGAGAGAGTGTGTTTGTATGTTTATACATAAGCACACAAGAGAGACAAGACAAACAAAGTGCTTTAAAAACAAATCAGAGCATTCAAACTTCCCTATCAGTGAAAATCATATCAAAATAGAAATAAAACAAGATACACAAGGCTTCTCTCTGTTTTGGAATAGCAATGCGGAATTAAGGGTGACAAAATTTTGTATTCAGGGATGCCATTCTGCTTAGAAATTTACTCATACTCTCTGATATGTTAGAAATGCAATGTGCTCTGTAATGTGGTCTTTATAATGCACAGTGTGACTGGCATGGTTTAAACATAACGTTTAGTTATAATATTACCCCAAATTATCCTAGCAGGGAGAGCCAAGGCAAACCACCAATTTTGACTCCACATGTATTCCAGATACAGAAAAATGGATAAATTGGCTTCTTTTGTGCTCTCCTTACTGCCTGTCTTTATGAGCAGTGAAATTGTGCGGATGGCGGTTTCAGCTCACAAAGAGACTTCTGGTGGAGAGCTGCGGGAGTGGGCTCCCCACGGGACAACCCGGATCGCTCTGGAGCCCGGCAGTCATCCTGCTGAAGACGGTGGGTGTAGGTTACAAAGTAGCAGGTGGTTTTTTTAAGCTGCAAGCTCCAAGGGTCTGAACATCAGTGGGGAAAGGTAAAGACTCTGAATTATGGGCATTCTAGGAAAGATTAATTTAGCTCTTCAAACAGCTGTTACCCAAAGAGTTATCAATAGGCTTCAAAGAGTTAATTAGGAATGATTTTGCAGGTCTCCTACCACTGTCACTGTCTGATCCTCAATGAGTCCCTTAATCGCTCTGAGCCTCAGATTTTTTTCTCTGCAATGTGGAGATAGTGTTAAAAGATCAGAGAGGAAGTCAGAAGATCACACAGGTCTCTCCTCACATTAGGATATATAGTCCCACGATTCACAAAGGCTTCTAACTATGTAGTGCACGCCGGCCTATAACTATAATGAATTGCCTCTGTAAATCTTTAACCTTTAAAATTGTGGGCACTTACATCCAACCTGTACATTTAGCACCATTCAAGATTCTCAGCCCTCTCTGCTCCGACTTGGAGATAAATTAAGAAGCCCTTGACCGGTAATGCCTAAGTATCAACTACCTCTCTCTTTGGGTGTTTATGAGAATTGAATCTATGAATGCTTTAGAGTTCTTAACCTACTGCCAGACATATAGTGTTCAGTAGTTATGACTGTTGGTGGGTGTACTGACTGTCAGCACTGAAATGGTCATGGTGCTAATGATGTGTCCGTCCTGCTAATCCACTACAACATGACCCACAAATTCCTTGATGCCAGTCATCAATGCTGTAGTTTCTTCCCACTGCACTGTACTGTTCTGTCATCTTGCTTCTCTTTTTGTACCTGGGCTTTATTCCTTGTGTTTGCTTCTAAGCTTGGCTCCTCAGTCCTTCAAGGAACCAAAGATCTTGGCAAGAGCTCTAGGGTGTGGGGTGTGCTTGGACTCCTGGTGTCTGCTGTGACGTTCCTGAAGTGGGCGACCGCGGGGACCTCCGTTGCCTTAAGTCTATAACCTGGTGTCCAGCTCTTCCCTCTGTCGCCTCCAGTGCCCCATCTCTCTCACTATACCTGGCCCGATGTTGTGGTCTCCATTGAAGCTGCTAATAGATTTCCTAATTTCTGAAAAATTTAGGACATAAGAGAAGGGGCAGAATACCACCTTCCACATGGATGATAAGGGGTACAATTGGTTTAGGGAGGAGACAAAGAAACTTCCTGACATGGAAACTCAGAGTTAGGTAAGACCAGGATACTGCTGGAGGGAATGGAATGGAAGAGCACAGTGGGAGGCTGAGCCCAGGACACCCTGGTTTTTCCTTGAATTTGCTAATTAGACAGCCGAACAAATGTGGAAAAGATTAGACTTGTCCTTAAGGGAAAAAAGCCCCCCTCTTTTGGGGAAATTAGAAATGAGCCATAGATATCCTCCTTATGTCTGTGCCTGACATCCTTGCTCTCTCCTGTCTGCACTTTCCCGTGCAAGCTCTGATTTCTTGACCTTTAATAATTATGAAGATTTTCTATATTTTATTTGGAGGAGTAGTAACAGAGTAATATAAGCTCTCTATGAAACCTTTACTTTCTTTATGGAGTTCTATATTACAAAATTGTGTTCATAATATAAATGTAGCAAACATAATATTTGGTGTTAATTAAAAACAGACTCGAGAGAGAGAGAGAGATGCTGAAAGTGCAATGTTCACTCTTAAGACAAGATAAAAGCATTTATGAACACAAGATAGGTCTATGTGAGTTTTTCTGAAAAGGAGATAGAAAAAATAATTTTCTGAGCATGGGCCTTAATTTGCTATTTGCCATTGTGCCCTATGTTATGATATCTCCTTTAAATTACGTGACCCAGGGTCTCATTTCTGGTGCTTCTTTGTCTCAATATTATGTCCTCCTATAACATCTCGTTTTCATTGTAGAAGAGAGTGCTGCTGGCCACCATCAAGCACTTTCCGGATTTGGATTCATTAAAATATTTTAATAGGGCTGAAAAATATTTCATTTTGAAGCGTGTCCTAAGGGTTCCACAGAAACCAGTAACAAACAATAAATTAACAGCAAAAGAAATTAACATAACGTCAAGCAGTAAAACAATGCAGATAAATTACATGGGCTTCATCTTTAGCAATTATGAGTTAGGAAAATAGGTGGGACCTGCTTTGCTTGCTTTCCACTGTTAGAATCTCCGTGGCTGTGTGGTGGTGGTGGTGGAGGTGGTGGATGGGTCTCACTTGAAGACGGAACAGGTCAGTTCTATCCCTACAATTGTGTTCTTTTTAAGCACAGTTATAACCATTACCCATGTTCTAAAGTTGCATAGAGGCATACAGAACTCTTGCCAACCTGCACAGTCTTAATAGGTAGCCTTCAGTGAGAATTTATATTGAGCAAAGCATGAGCTAAGCAGTTTGTATGGGATTATCTCACAACCTTCCAAAGATTCTGTAACCTAGGGTTTATAGTATTATCCCCACTTCATAAGACATTTAAAAAAACTGAAGTTTGAAGAGGTTATGTATTTTGTGTAAGAAATATACCTCTAGCAATAGTCAAAGATAACATTTTAAATTCTTTTTTGTCTGGATCCTGAACCATTACCTAAGCCAATAGATTTCAAATTTATTTACCAGGGCATGAGCACAAAAGATACACTGGAGAGTAGAGAGAAAATACTTTTAAATATATCTCATCCATTTAAATTTTTTTACTTTTGTGCATGTTTTAGAACACAAATGACATATTAGTAAAGTATTATGTACAGATATTATATACTAGAGGCCCCATGCACAATATATGTGCAAGGGGCTCAGCCCTCACAGCCCAGCTGCCTCAGCCCTCATAGCCCTGGCTTCATCCAGAAGGTCATTGGAAAGGTTGTCCAGATGGTTGTTCCACCGTCCCATCTAATTAGCATATTAGCTCTTTATTATATAGGACTAGAGGCCTGGTGCACAAATCCGTGCACTGGTGGGGTCCAGCCGGCCTGCCCCGAGGAGGCCATCAGAAGTGGGCTGACTGAGGTGGTGGGCCGATTGAGGGCGGGGCTGGCCAGGGTGAGTGGCTGTGGGCAGTTTGCCAGCCAGCCCCTCCCCATATTGAGGCAGAGTGGGTGCCTGCTGGGGGATGACGGGAATGGCTAGGTGAAGGGGCTACAGGTAGTTTGCCGGCCAGTCCCACCCTCGATCAGGGTGGAGAGGCCTGCTGGGGGTTCAGGGCTGGGCATGGCAAGGGACTATAGGCATTCTGGTCATTTTGTTGTTGTCTATTTGCATAGTACCCTTTTATTTTATAGGACTATTTTAATTGTTATATGGATATATAATAAACCCTAAGGCAGGCTCTAATTCAATTTATTTGCAAGAGTAACAAAATAAGTTTTTTACATTTAACCCTACCTTTTTCTATTCTTTCACTTTCTGACATCCTTATTTCCTTATGCACCAGGTACCCTAGGCATTTGCTGTCTTATAATAGCCTCCTTTTCAGTTCAGGTTTTTCATTTTTCATTTTTCATTATTTCTTCTACCTCAATCATTATGTTTGCCCTTCACCCAAAGTTAAAGTCTGAATCTCTGTGTAAAGCAAATAAATGATCACACCAATTGCTTATGAGTAATAGCATAACATCTTAAGATTCTATATATTTAAAAGTGAAGTATTTCACATCAAATAAGCTTTTTAATGGAGAGTGGAGGATAAAAACTCATTCTTTTTCCTTATTTCTTTTCTCAAAGATCTAGATTATCAATTGCATGCAATATGTTCAGAATTTTAGGAATGCATGTTTTTGAGTATTGTTTTTACTTTGCAACATTGTTGAAATTCAATAAAACATACATATTACTGGGGATGTGCCCATAAGCAAGATACATGCCCTTGACCGGAATTGAACCTGGAACCTTTTAGTCCCCAGGCCGACGCTCTATCCACTGAGCCAAACCAGTTTCAGCAAAGAAGGATATTCCTAACCATAGTTCTTGCATGACAGGAATTAACTTTCAACATCATAAGGGTCTTAGAAAAAGGTCTGCAAGTCACTTTGAAAAGTCGATGCTATGTCTGTTTATACTAGTTGTGAAAATGATCAGCAGGCTAAAATGAAAACATCAGCTAGATATTTCACATATATTTTGTTCCTGTGAGCATCTCCCTACTTACACCCATCTCTCTTGAGGAATATTGAATATATGCAGTGAAGACAGACTTTCTCTGCCTTGTCAATAGTGGAAGAAAACAGAAGACAACTATGGAGACTCTGGAAAAATGGAAGTAAAGAAGACATGTGAGTTCAGTTAGGATCTAGTAGGATTGTTAAATTATTTGCTAAGTTTGATTTGTATGCAATTCTGTTCATTTTCTTTTTCAATGATAGACAGTTTCACTACCATGTTTTCAGAAGACATCAATGCAACATGGATCATCTCAGCAAGCATTTGATCCTTGCACTCAAGAAAGCAGAAAGAGAGGAGGCTCAGAGGACTGGCGGAATATTCCCACATGAGGCTGTGCACACACCAGTGTCTATTCTACGATATGTCAGAAAATCAGGCTACAAAGACAAGCATAGAATATTAAAAAACTCAGTATCAGGATGAAAGCAATAGTCTTGTTTAGATGTCGAATATTATACACTACATACACACAGTGAATATGTGGTGAATTATAATAGAACCCTGTTTGAATTGGCTCCAATTGCTCTTACCAGAGTTTGTCAGTATCAAATATGAACTACATTAATCCTGTAGGTGTATTCAGGTCACTTAATCTATTCTATTTATGTACCTTCAGAAATATTAATTTATTCTCTTGACAGATTTAAAGCATCAAACATTTATTCTGACATAGTCATACTTTCATTAATGAGATGAGTAAGTCTTTTACTTTTATGTCTCAGAAAAAAAAAATAGACAAATTTTCACTCACTTCAATTTCTTAAAAAAAGCATTCCTCCTTTTTTTTGTGTTGGCACCGTTTATCATTAAAAAATAGTGTATGTGGTTGTGTTACATATTTGTGTCTAGATATATTAGCGTGAAAGAAAAAATTGTTCTATAGCCAGTATCTCGAATAAAAATAGACTTTTCTGTATTTGTTTATTGAATGAGAGGTTAATTAGCTCCAATTTTCAGGCAACTTCAATGTAATTTATTAAATATACTGTGTTGAGCAGAAGTTTCTATCTGCAATATTTTATAATATCGTCCTTTTGTTGCAACCTTTTCCTGCCACTACATATGTTATATACAAAAGAAGAATGATTTTCCACCTAATTACTGATGTGCTGGTATGGGTTCAATCAATAAAAAATAAACTTTGAACATATGAAGACAGATAGAAACAACAGAGAAGGACTTACTAGTAAATGGAAACTAGCAGTATTTGTTGGGATAAATATTCATTATTTTGGAAGATATGATTTTATTTATTCAATGTTCATCTGAATTTGCTTTAAAAATCAGAATTTATGTAAAGGAGTAAAGAGAACACAAGCAACATTATAATTTCAAAACATAAATTATTCCATACTTCTTGAGTTTTGAAATAAAGTTAATAAACTTGTATCATACAGACTCAAAATTTTATGTTCTGAACACAAAGGTTTTACATTTTTTTCATTCAAGAAAATGATATAATTAAAATGCATGTTTCCAAAGAAAAAGACAGGGTTGGTTTATAGCAAATATTTTTAAAATGAGCTTTTGTTTTATTTTGTTTTGTTTTGGCTTCTTGGGAAAAATGGAATAGCCAGAATCTAAAAGATAAAGGTTCTTCAGTCCTTTATAAAAATTAATCTGTAACTGCTAAAGGCAAAACTGTCATATGTCAATGGGAGGTACTAATATACTAGTATTCACTTTTATAAACTAGTATAGAGGTCACTGATCTTTTACAAATGTAAGTTTATTTTTAAATGTTACATATTTTATAGGTAATGAATATTAATATATAATTATTAAGTAAATCCATATTTGATTCAGGTTTCCATTATTTCCACTTACTATCAATTTTTTTTTCTGCCAGGAGCTCATTCAGATCATGTTAGATTTAGTTGCCTTTCCATTCTATTAATGATGTCTTTTTCACAGAATTTAAAAAATATATATTTTTATTGATTTCAGGGAGGAAGGGAGAGGGAAAGAGAGAGAAAAACATCAGTGATGAGAGAATCATTGATCAGCTGCCTCCTGCACTCCCCATTGATCAAGCCTGCATTCCAAGCATATCAAACCATGACCTCCTGGTTCATAGGTTGACACTGAACCACTGAGGCAAGCTGGCCAGGCCTTCACAGAAGTTTTTTTATTGTAATGAAGCCCAAATTAACAGGATTTTTTTTCTCATAGATCATGATTTATTCTTTTATTTAAAAAACTTGTTGTACAAAGAGATATTCCACATATGTACCAGCTGACTATAATAATAATGTTCTAAAAATTATAAGTATAAAATGGTTCAGCCACTGAAGGCTTTGTCCATTCATTGAAAAGTAGAGAATTTCATATGACCTAGGATTTTCATTTTTAAGTGTAAATCCAAAAGAATGGAACACAGGTACTGAAACAAATACTTGAATACTAATGTTCATAGTAGCAATATTCACAATATCTGCCAGTAGATGAATGAACAAAGTGTTTCATATCCCTATAATGAAATATTAACAATAAAGGTAATTGAGATACTAATACATGCTATAACGAATATGATTCTGATAACATGCTAAGTGAAAAAGTCAAACACAAAAGTCATATTTATATGAAAGATACAGAATAAGTATATCAATAGAAACAAGAAGCAAGTTAGTATTTTCAGTTGAATTGGGAGAGACAGCTTGATATGTACAGGGTTCTCTTTTGGGGTAATGAAAATATTTTGGAACTACCTTGAAATGTACTAAGTGCTACTGAACTGTACACTTTAATAGAGTTAATATTATATAATGTGAATTTTTCTAAAAAAAAAAACAACTCATTGCCAAATGTTAGGTCATCTAATTATTATTTTATCTTTAAGAAATTTTATAGCGTTGTCTACTTTAATGAGTTTCAAAACAAAATACATTTTTAAATAATAAATTTTAAATAATAAATTTTAATCTACATATATATAAGAGCAACCTTTATTATATAATAATGTAATTGTTATAATTGTGTAAATAAAAATTAAAATCACTAATGCATTGAGAATTTCATAGGATCTATTTTGTATATATTTTCATATCTTTATTTTATATATCTATGTTTGTCTTTATAATAAACTAGAGGCCCAGTGTACAAAATTCATGCATGGAGGGTATTATTTAGACCAGCCTGCCCCCTCTCCAATCTGGGAACCCTTGAGGGTTGTCCAACTGCCTGTTTAGGCCCAGGAAAGATCAGGCCTAAATGGGCAAACATTCCTCTCACAATCCAGTACTGCTGGCTACCAACTGCTCACCTGCTTGCCTTCCTGATTGCCCCTAACCACTCCACTGTCAGTCTGTTTGCCCCTAACTGCCCTTCCCTGTAAGCCAAGTCACCTCCAACTTACCTCCTCTACCGGCCTGGTTACTCCTAACTGCCCTCTCTTGCAGACTTGATCACCCCCAACTGCCCTTCCTTGTAGGCCTGATCCCTCCCAACTGCCCTCCCCTGCTGGCTTTCTTGTAGTGGCCATTTTGTGTCCCACATGGGGACAGGATTTTTTGACCTCAAGGGGCAGTCCTCTTGTGTGTTGAAGTGATGGTCAATCTTCATATTACTCTTTTATTATATAGGATAGAGGCCTGGTGCATGGTGGGGGCCATCTAGTTTGCTCTGAAGGGAGCCCTGGATCAGGGTGTGTGTTCCCTTGGGGTGTGGGGTGGCCTGGGCGAGGTGCCTGTGGTGGTTTGCTGGTGAGCCACAACTCCCAGTGACCCAAGCAGAGGTCCTGGTATCTGGAATTTATTTATCTTCTACAATTGAAACTTGCAGCCTGGAGCGGAGCCAAGCATTCTGCTCACTCTGAAGCTACAAACATTGAAACTTTGTTGTCTTAAGTGGAGGCCTGGGCTGGCCAGGGTGTCCAGAAAGCTTGGCTTCTTCCACCACCAGGGGCAACCCAAGCCTCCCTCCTTCTCTCACTGTAGCTGTAGTCATCTTGGTTGGGTTAATTTGCATTCTTGCTTTGATTTACTGGTGGGCATGGCTAGTGGGCGTGACTTGGTATAGCATATTACTCTTATTAAATAGAATAATTTATGAAGTTTTAAAAATAAAAGATGAGCTTAAAGTGTAATATAACAATAAAAACAAGAAACTATTACTATATGATGCCTGTTATAAATTAAAATATACAAAAGTGGAAGTTCTCTTGAGTAGTATAAAAAATGGTGGGTTCCTTGAAATCAGTTTGGCTCAATGGATAGAGCGTCAGCCTGCGGACTTGAAGGTTCCAGGTTCGATTCCAGTCAAGGGCATGTACCTTGGTTGTGGGCACATCTCCAGTAGGGGGCATGCAGGAGGCAGCTGATTGATGTCTCTCTCTCATCGATGTTTCTAACTCTATCTCCCTTACTCTCTGTATAAAAATCAATAAAGTATCTAAAAAAAATGGTGGGTTCAATTAATATTTATTGAATTAAAAATTATACATCTTTCTTATCTACCTAATTATTGCATCTGTATTACAAGCATACAAAATTCAAACTCTAATAAATTATAAAGAAATTTGTTATAAAGTTTTAAAAAAGAAATTCAAACCAATGTGAAGTATCATTTTTCAACTTGACTATTTTCTTTGAAACAGAAAAGAACTCATTATAAATATGCAATGCACACTTAGAGGGAAAAAACCAAACAAACAGCATATACATTTTACTTATACTAGGAACCAGGAAATTAATCTTAGGATGCTGGTGTCATTCCCAATGTGGTATATTAGCAAAAAATTGACAATTTGATTTCAATATTTATTATCTGTTAGCCACATTTTTCATCTTTAATATCACTCTTTAAATCTAAAACTAAAATGTTGTAGTTTATTGTTTGGATGTACCCCTAACTTCATTAAAGTTAGAAAAGAAATAACCATAATAGAAGCAACTCAAAACAATGAGCGTTCTGAAGGCATTAGTAATATCATCAGACCAACATTCTTTATTGCCTTTCAACTAGAACTGGTTGTCCTTCATGGGAATGAATTAGCGAGTTCAGTGAGTGACATATCCTTCACCAAATATTTTTTAAAATATTGAGATATCTGGGGAGTTAGTATATTTGATCCAAACATTGGACAACTGTGAAATGTTCAGAAGTCATAGAGATGCTAATTCATTAATTAAAATATCATGTTAATGGTGACACATATTCTAAAGAAGACTGTGTCATCATGTACAGAGAACAAAACATTTCCAGGAGAATAAGGATAACTGTACGTACTGTGAATGCAGATGAATGGCTACAGGAGCTTTAACAATAGGAGAAATTGCAAAAACCTATGTTTGAAATCCTTAGAAATAAAGATCTCAGGATACCTTAGGTTTTTCAGACTTGTTTTCTTTGTAGAATTGCTTATTGTGAAGCACTTCCTGGCATGTTAAGCTTAATGAGAGCCTCATGTACCCCTTTAATTCACTCTGCACCAGGCTGACCTTGGCACAAATCATATGCCTAGACCCATAGAAACAACTTTGCTGCCTCAAGCCCTGACCAACTTCATTGTTTTCTGTGACACCTTCTCATTACAAATAGGTCATTCCAAATGGCAGACTGGTTTCATTTCTAAGGTCTGAACAGTGAATACACAATGTCTTTAGCAGTGATCCACTTTGATCTGAATAAAATAAGAAATGGCTTTCTGTGTTACTCCCTTCCCTATGTTGTTCCCTGGCATGTGCACCTTGCACTGGAGGCTTATGATTGGAAAGGAAAATGTAATCAAACCAATTAGACCTATTTTGATCAACACCCAGTTCTGTTTCTAATATCTATTCTTGCTATAAACTCAACAACTGTTGCCGTTTGAGAAAGAGCCAATCAATATCATTCCTTGTTCCTGATTTTAGACTACCAAAGTGATGAAATCATGGGCATGGTCCATTTTCCTTATAAAGAAATACTTCCCTTAACCATCCCATTTTGTGAATACTAAAATTGGACTGACTAATGTGGATCTAATGCGGTGGCTTTAATTCAGGCACTTGAGCATTTCTCATCCTGAAACTCTGGGATCTTTTCTGAGACCAAATGACCACAATTAAGGAGACTAACATCCTACAAGTCAACACAAGGCCAAAGGTTCAGAAGTAGCAATGAGTGACCCCCATACTGAAGGTAGAAGTCTCTACTAGTATCCTTTTAGGATGATAATCTACCAGTAAGCTCAGCTTTGTGGAAGAAGTAGGAATGAAAGGTTGCACACCTCAATTATGTCTTCCTATACTTTAAAAAGGGAGGGGGGAATCACTTAATGTTAAGTGGGCCACTTCTCTCCTTAAATAACTTGAATAATTAACACAAACCTGACTCCCAATCTTCCACTTTGACATACTTAAGCAAGAATGAGCCAAGTGTCGCCTCTGTCCACTGGAGGAAAGAAGTAGAGATTTTTGCAAACCAGGCCTCTGGAGCAGGTGTGTCACTGGCACCTACTTCCTGTTTGGAGTGCAGCTGCCGTGTTTTTGGCAGGCAGCTTGAATTTGTGCCCCTCAACCTCAGTGATTTCGTCTTGCTTGGCTCTAGCTTCTGGCATGTCTGCGCATAAAGTGCCAACTTTATTATGGTTATAAAAGGCCTGAGTGTTAACATGGAGCATGCAGATGCGGTGCTTCCCTAGCCAAGCACACTTCCTGGGCCACCAAAATACTGCAGCTGCACCCATTGTGGGCCATTAGTGGGGACATTCTATAAATCTTCGTCTGTTAAACGGCGGCACTGTCATGAGGTGATCCAGGGTAAACATTTGCTATTTCAATTAGCTAGCTGGTGGGTCTCTATAAATATGCCACTTCTTCCCCCTTTAGAGATGAAGCTGTGTACTTAGAGTAAAAATATTATTTAGAAAAATGGTTCATTTGTAACTGCATATTTAACAATAATTTGTGGAGTTTTCTTCTAGCTTATACCTTTTGATTCCTCAAAGTATTTTACTTTAGAAGCAGAAATTTATTTTAAGGTTAGGACTTCCAGGTAAGCTGTTTCAAATGCAGGTATTTATTGATTCATTATCCTTGAAGGCAACATTTATAGGTAATCTTTATATGCTGGTTCTTTCAAAATGACTCGCATAATCATACTAATTTATTCCAAGTATTTACTAAAAAAATAGTGTTTAAAGATCTATTATTAATCTATTTTAGCAAGTACCTGGTAGTTATACATACTATAAAAATTAAACATTTCAGCCATTCCTGTGATAATACCATGAATATTTTCATCATCCTTAAACAGCTGTCGAACTAATGTAACTGAAAACATGTGATTATTTGAAAATGATTTTATGTGTATCTATGCATTTACTTAATGACACTCAATTTAATTCCTATATACTATGCTAATAATGCTTGTGCTGGATCTTACATAAAACAGTAAACCAAACACTATTCATTTTTTAAAAATTTACTCTTTGTTTTTTTTCCTTTTTTTTAAAGTATGCTCATTTTTTTATTTGTTTGTTTCATTTTTATTGATTTCAGAGAGGAAAAGAGAGGGAGAGAAAGAAACACCAATGATGAGAGAATCAGTGATTGGCTGCCTCCTACAAGACCCTATTGGGGATTGAGACTGTAACCCAGATATGTGCCCTGACCAGAAATTGTACCCTGACCTCCTGATTCATAGGTTGATACTCAGCCACTGAGCCACACTGGTCATGAATCATTTATTGACTTTGTTAAGATAGGGTTCTTATATTTGATGCATATGGGTTTATGAAACTAAACATTAGAAAAGAGCAAGATGGTTGTTAGAAATAAGACTTTGTTCTATCCTCTCCAAAATTTAGTTAACCTTCTTTCCCACCTTATCAATGCAATTATCTGAAACATAAAAACATTAAATTGGTATAAGAATAAATGTATATTTGCAGGTCTCCCTAAAACTTCTATCTGATTTGAACACTGTGAGTGATTCTTTTAAAGGTAGATGTGCTTGTAGTTTTTTCCAGGGAAAATCTAATGTCATACATTTCTTTCAGGCTGAGAAAATTTTCTGAACAGAATACTGAAGAACTAAAGACATGATGAAGTGTTCAGTTCTAAAAGTTACTGAACAATTTTAAAATGTCAGGACACGCATTATTCTGTTTATATTAAACAATCTGTCAGCCCAACATTTGTGAAAAATAACAGTGGTTATTTGTTTGGTATTTCCAATGTCTCCAAATTTAACTTAAAATATCCATTCCTCTCTCCATCAGTCAGAGCCTGCATTAAATTTTTTTCTTTAAAATCATTTAGTAATCTTTTGTCACATAACAACCTCATTAATGTTTAAATTAAGAGAGAACTAGTGATAAGGCTCTCGCTAAAGACTTACTGGCTGTGTTCCCCCCAAAGTCATATGCTGAAATCAAATCCCCAATGTAATGGTATCTGTAGGAACCTTTGGGAAGTGATTATGTCATGAAGACAGAGCCACATAAACAAGATTTGTGCCCTTATAAAAGAGACCCAGACAGCTCTCTCATCCCTCAGTCAGATGAAGGCACAGCCAGAAGAACCAGGACATGTGCTCTCACCAGACACTGAATCTGTAGTCACCTTGATCTTGGACTTCCTACCCTCAAATTTATGACAAATATTTTGTTGTGGTTTATAAGCTACCCAGACTTGATATTCTATCTAATAAAGAGGAAATATGCTAATTGACTCTCACACTGTCGCAAAGAAGGTCACATCCACAGTCATTAAGGAGGGAATATAATAATTGAGTGCCCCGCCTTCAAAGATGGTGATGCTCACAGCCACAAGATGGCAGTACCCAGTCCACTCAGCCTCGTTGGGATGGCAGGCATGTGGCAAGGCCAGGAGGGCCCAGCTGCCTGCCTCTGGAGCCTCCCAGTTCCCTCAGTACCCCAGCAGTCCAGGACTGTCCCAAGGTGTAGGCAAGCCTTGGATGGCAGCTGCCCAGCCACCCAGGGCCGCCTGAGGCTCAGGTAACCATGGCCATCGAGGCTTGCACTGCTGGCAGTGGCAGCAGCAGAGGTGTGATGGAGCCACATCTACCCCTCATTACTGGGTTGCCTCCCGCCCCTGAGGGTTCCCAGTCTGTGAAAGGTGACAGGCCAGGCTGAGGGATGAATTTTCATACACCAGGCCTCTAGTTTTTAAATATATATATATATATATATATATATATATATATATATATATATAGTATTGATTTTTTACAGAGATGAAGGGAGAGGGATAGAAAATCAGAAACATCGATGAGAGAGAGGAACATCAATCAACTGCCTCTTGCACGCCCCCCTACTGGGGATGTGCTCTCAACCAAGGTACATGCCCTTAACCAGAATCAGACCTGGGATATTTCAGTCCACAGGTCGATGCTATATCCTCTGAGCCAAACTGGTTTTGTCAACCTTTAGTTTTTTTAAATAAGAAACCTGAGTGGACTAAGACAGACTAGTAATTCAAAGATCAGTTAACAGATTTTCCAGTAAATTATGAATAGAAAGTAATATCATAAATAAGGTTAACTAAAAAAGAAAATATGACGTGTAGGTCTGCGTATAGGCAGTGTGAATGTGCGCATACTAAATTAAAAATACCTAATATAATTCACCTAATGACCTTTTTCAGGTGAACCCTTCTGTGTAATTTTTCAAATCAATGAATTAAAGATGTCTTGAGAGCTGTACGCTCGTTGACACATCATATGAGGTAGATGCTATGGAGGACACAGAGAAGGGTTCATGAAGACATGGTGCCTGCCTTGCCAAATGGAAATCACAGAGAACAGAAAGAAGCCAAATGTAAGCCAGGAGAGCAAGTATATGAGGATGGGAGGTGTTAGAGCTACAATAGTAATCAAACTTATAAAGCTCTTATCATCTGAAAGTTACTATGTTCACATTTCAATTCACTTAATAAACCATAATATGTAAAGTATGGTAAACAATCTAATTTAAATTCACATAAACAAAAATAGTAGAGCCAACTGAGATTTACTTATAAAAATGTTAGTAAAATAAACAAACCACTGCTGAGATTAATTAAGAAAACAGTAAAAGATGCAAATACATATTAAGAAAAATATGGAGTGAAATAGTTAGTGCAGATATTAAAATAATTATACTTGTACTTTGAATAATGTTATGCCAATAAATTAGCAAAGTCATATAAAATAGATTTTTAAGAGCTAAAACCCATAAAAAATTTCAATGTTAATAGCCATTAAAATTACCTTGGTGTTACTTAAAAATACAACCACAAATTATTCTGTCAAACCCATATAATTGTACTAATGATATCATCCACACTTTTATGAAAAATATAATTTCAGTCTTACCTAAATATTTTTTAGATAACGGAAAAAGACGTGGCATTCCTCAATTCATCTTATGAGGCTCATAAACCTTTATATTAAAACAAATTAGGATAGTATAAAGTTAATATTATAAGACAATATTATTTAGGAATCATTCCAAATGTAATATTTGAGTAAAACACATATCTTTTACTTAGAAAACACATATCTTTTATCCTTAGAAAGGATCCTTAGAAAGGATCAAAGTGATGTTATCATAAAGTATAACGATGGCTTAATTTTGCAAATTCTATTAATGTAATCCATGCAATATTATATTACAGGGAATAATCCATCAAATCATCTT
This sequence comes from Lasiurus borealis, assembly GCA_004026805.1. Classification (NCBI taxonomy): domain Eukaryota; kingdom Metazoa; phylum Chordata; class Mammalia; order Chiroptera; family Vespertilionidae; genus Lasiurus; species Lasiurus borealis. The sequence goes on along the minus strand of PVJN01001256.1, from coordinate 48,029 downwards.
AGCAGAAAAAGAAATAGTCTTTGATAAACTTAAATTGACTTTCCTATTATAAGTACTTAGCAAATGAACAATAGGAAGAAACATTTTTTATATCAAAATCTGTAGCAAATATTAAAGTCAATGGTAAAATAACAGAAGCATTTTGTTAAATCAAAGAATGAGAAATGTATGTCTATGTTCAAGACAAGTCTGAGCAATATGAATTATAAAGATTTGAAATTATATGCATTTTTAATGTCCATGATATAGATTGCCCACATGACATTGCTTCATATGTTGTAAAACATTATATTATGACATTACATTAGCTCCTTAAAATGCATTTTCTTAATAATATATCTTTTCAGTTAATTTGAATTAATGGATTACACTCTGTGACAATATGTTTTACTTATATATAATACTATGTGACATCCTCCTAGAAAAAGACCCAACAGGTTCTTTAGATGCAATATTAGAAATAAAAGTTTAGTAAGGTGGCTAGAGACTATAAGAGTAATAAAAATAAAAGGTACACACCTATATTACAATAACATTTAAGATACAATGATATAAGATACTAATGTTTATACAAATAATACAAATATAAATTAACAAAACTGATAAACATATGAGTACATTATATGAAGAAAATTGTAAAAGATTTACGTTCTAAATAAACTATGTAATTCACTTAGTAAACTCTAAATAGGTCCTCTTGTATTGTTGCAAGAATGCAGCTCTGATAACAAAGTTGATAATATTAAAATAATGATATTTAAAGTGTTCTCCACTAAAGACATATTAAAAGTATAAGAAGAGAAGCTGTTACTCTTTGGAAAAATATATACAATACATATAATTGGCATGGATCAATATTGAGAATATATAAGTGAATCATACAAATGTATAAAAAAGTAATCTAGCAAAAAATTTGAGCAAAATATATGATTAAGCATATCACAGAAGAGGAGATCAATAATAATGAGGAAATATAAAGAGATTTTGAATCTTTTCTAGTTACCTTGGCAAGGAAAAAGAAAACACAATTACATATAACTTTCACTAAATTAAAATAAATTTTAAATCTGAAAGACCTATAAAATGGCTACATGAATACTGGCACAGACACTTTGGAGAGCAATGTGGCAATATCTGGCAAAGCTGAAGATGTACTGATCACAAAACCCAGCAATTTTACAAATCAATGTCACTATAATTGAAAAAGCCTGAAAGCATAAAAACACACTAAGAGGAAATTAGACATTGTATTGTTACATACATACATAGTTACATATTATAATATATATACAAACTATATGCTATATAGTATAATATATAATATATGTATAAAACATATAGTAGTATATATAGTATATACTTACATATGAATTTTAGTGTATACACATAAAGATAGAATTCAACATACAAGTAATAGAGAATAAAAATAAGCACAATAATTCACATTAAGCTAACAAACAGTTCACTAACTAAAAATAACATATTTCAAGAGGATATATTAGTTAAAATTACTGTGACCATTTTGTGCCAATAAATTAAAAAAATAATATGAAATAGAGTTTTTAAAACTTATCAAACTGACTCAAAAAAAAAATCTCAGTAAGCTAATAGCCATTTAAAATATACCTTAGTATTTCTTAGATACTTATTGCATATCTAAGTTTCTTTGGGTACATTGATATGTAATTCTATTGGATATATACGTAAGAGGGAAATTACTGTATGATGTAAATTGGGTACTTTTATTTGTACAGAAGAATTTGACAGTTTTACAAAGTGATTGTTTCCATTTATAATCTCAGCATCAACATATATGAATTTCAATTGCTCCACATCCTAGGATCACTCTCGGTGTTCTCAGTTTTGTAAAATGCAGCCAAACCCACCATCTGGAGTGCGGTCATAACCATGTATTTTCTGTTAGGGCGAATGTTGCTGTGACCATCTAGTTGTCCCAAAGCGCAGCCCCTTTTCCCCCTATTATGAGTCTTTAGAAACTGAAACTCACACTATTTACTTTAAATTTGTCCATAAACAGTCTGAATGGATAGCCTGATCTCTGGTTCCCTATGTACCCATAACATTATTCTTTCATTAGTTTAATTTATGAGCACATTTAGGGCCTCACATAGTCATGATTCCAATTTATAGTCCATAAAGGCTTTTTAAATTCAACATCTCTTTTTGGCTTTCTGTGATTTTCACAGTACAGACCTGTTATCCTAATTCTCTTTGTCAGTAAAATTTCTCAGTCTACTGCAGGCTCCCAACAAAGTAAAAAATCTATCTCATAAATCTGATTTCGGCTTTAATTCTTCCTAATGCTTTATATGTATGCCAGGAGCAGGTCTGTCATATTTGGGGACTAATATAGTAAGTTAATCTATAAGCCTGGTTTGGAGTTCTAGGAAATGAACTGGCATTTAATGAGTAAATTCAGATCCTGCCGCACTGAAACATCTGGCACTTGCTTCCTGAGGCTCGCTTATAGTTGGAATTTTCCATTTTGGTTATACCTTGTATCTCTCTTTAAAGGTATATTTAGATCAATAATGAAGTGATTTCCTCTCTAAACCATGCCTAGGGACTTGAATTTCTAAAAAAAAAAAATGGGGGGGGGGGGTTGGGCGGTTATTGTTTACCTTTTAACTTTTGCTTTGGCTCTGATGGAAATAGTCCTGGTTTTAAGAACTATTTATTATCCTAAATACTAATGAAAAAATCTAAGGACAAATTAATTGTTTTACTCCCTGTACAGAGTTTTTCACAATTAATTTAGACATACATCAGGTTTATTGAGAAATAACATAAAGGCTTTTTTATAAGTACAAAAAATAAAACTACAACCTCTGACTGTACCTGAAGATTTACATAGAAGTCAGCTGCTGAATTTTGAGACCTCTACCTGCCAAGCAACTGCCATTGATTATCTTTATATTCTGCTAACTAATCCTACTGGAAATTATTATAGTTCATATTTCCTAATGAGAACCTGTAACAGAGTAATGGTAAAGTAGATAGGTCTCATGAATAGTAAGTAGCAGAATTTAGCAATTAATTTTTAAATATGCATTATTTAAATCAGGTTTTCTCATGTTGGGACTGTTAGGACTTCACAGGTAGAAAAACCATTTTTTTCCTCACTCTTGTATGATGCATGCGGAACAAAATGCCTAACATAATTTAGTAAATATTAAGTAAAAGAATATTTAGGTAAAGAAATGAAATGAATAATGTAGTATGGCTTTAAACCTGACAGTAGCATATAAGATGAATGTGAATAGAGAAACCAGAAGAATAATTAGATCTTTGTGGTGGTATTTTGAGTGTGGAATTGTTAAATATCTTAAGTAAGGTCACTTTAGTGGGAATAAGAAAGAAAGGACATAATTACATAATGAAATTGGCATCCTTATAATATCTTCTTAAGGCTCCTATCTCACTGAGGAAAATAATAAACTGAGTTACTGGCTTTGAGATACAGTGATCACATTGTAATTACTTTGCTGGTTTTTATTTTATAGTAGAGGCCCAATGCATGAAATTTATGTATGGGGGGTGGGTTGTCCTTCAGCCCAGCCTGCACTATCTCCAATCTGGGACATCCCTCTCACAATCCAGGGATGCTCACCTGCCTGCCTGCCTGATTGCCCATAACTGCCTTCTGCCTACCAGCCTGATCACTCCCTAACCACTCCTCTGCCAGCCAGATCATCACCTAACTGCTCCCCTGCTGGCCTGATTGCCCCTAACTGCCCTCCCCTGCTGGCCTGGTCACCCCCAACTGCCCTTCCCTGCCCACCTGGTTGCCCCCAAGTGCCCTCCGCTGCTGGCCCGGTCCTCCACAACTGCAGGCCTGGTCACCCCCAACTAACCTTTTCCCTGCTGGCCTGATCACCCCTAACTGCCCTCTCCTGCAAGTGTGGGTCCCCCCAACTGTCTTCCCCTGCAGACCTGGTTGCCCCCAACTGTCCCCCTCTGCCAGCCCAGTCACCCCTAACTGCCCTCCCCTGCTAGCCAATCTCCCACAACTGCCCTCCCTTGCCGGCCATCTTGTGGTGGCCATCTTGTGTCCACATGGGGCTGGCCATCTTTGATCACACGGGGGCAGCCATCTTGCTGGAGTGATGATCAATTTGCATATTACTCTTTTATTAGATAGGATTGTACTAAAAGCAACTTACTTTACTCACCACATCTTTACTCTGAACTTCCCAAAGATTTTTTATTTATTTATTTATGTTGGAAAGCACTCAATCTGGAATATTTTTGTTGGTAGTATGGTTACAAAATTTTCAAAGAATTTATTGTGGCTACAAAATCAGGTGCACATAAAATTGAGATACAGCTCAGGTTTAGGTCATGCTAGTGTCTCCCTGCATAACATAAACCCAGACCTTCAAGGAGCACATTCATTTATTTCATTTTATACTTGTAATTTCTGGGCATGGTGTGTTGTTTACAAAGCACCTACAGTTATTTAAGGGAAGTAATATTTTGGGCTCTTAAGGAGTATTTTTCAAAGACAGCCAGACTGATATAAAGCTTAAGTATCTAATATGAGTTAAAGGAAACCATTTTCTTAATATCTATGAGAGTTTGCATGGAAATTCATCATTATCATTATCTCTAGGCAGTGTGTTGAGCACCAGAAAAGCTGAATATTATTCATTCTGAAAGCTTTGAGGGCACGCCATACATCACCTCATTGCTTTTCGTATACTTTAACATAGGAATCGGTGTGTGGGGAACAAGAATGGAAATGGTTTTCCATAGAGTTAGAAATCTTAACAATGAATATCCTTTATAGAGTAGACATTTTACAGATACGAGAAAAATATACATAGATCTACTTTATACCATATTGTTTAGTGTGTTGTCAAAAACATTATAACTTTTATAGTTGAAAGATAGATTTGGTTATACTGTTTTGTTACATAAATCAAATTCAAATTCAACATAATTTCCTCTCCAGTGTTCACTATTTAAGGTAGAGAAGTAATATTATTCAAATTTTCCAAATCTTAGTCACATTGAAAACTAATAGGTTTTGACAATAAGTTAGTTTGGTAAAGAAAAACATGAGTTAAATAAGTTTTTTAAAAATATATATACATTTATGGATTTCAGAGAAAAAGGGAGAGGGAGAGAGAGATAGAAAATCAATGAAGAGAGAGAATCATTGATTGGCTGCCTCCTGCACACCCCACACTAGGGGACTGGGCCTGCAATCCCAGTGTGTGCCCCTGGCCAAAATCGAACCTGGGACCCTTCAGTCTGCAGGCCAACACTCTATTCACTGAGCCAAACCAGCTAGAGCTGCACTTTATTTTATTCCTAACCAGATATTGGAGAAGAGTCTTGGCAGTATAGACTTGATCTCTACCTCATTCATTCCCTTTCTGTAGGGAAGATTCTCAAACTGTAATGCATATAAAAATCACCTAGGGAGCTTATTAAAGATCCCACAACTCAGGATAAACCTCCTGTGAATTAAATACATTTCTGGAGATATGACATAAGAATCAGTAGCTTTCAAAGTTCCCTAGGTGATTCCAGCATGAAAACCAATACCATACATTCTTAATTTCCTCTTTCTCGTGAGAATATTAAGTGCTTGGTATTAAAGCTAAAGGTCTAATTTTCATATTCAGTAAAGTGTCAAAAGCTCAGAACTTTTCATCCAGATGCTCTTGCTTTCACATTCCTCATTTGCTTCATCCTAAAGCAGATTTATTGCTATGAATTTTCACTCTTAAGACATCTGAGATAAAGATCCAAACATGGTCCATTCTCCTTTAATAGAAAAGAATCTATTTGCTCCTTAGATTTTATTATACTTTTCAGAAATTGATTTCAGCTAAATAAATGAATGAAATGATGGGCAACCAGAATCTAATTAAAAATGTATTGAATTTTAAATGTGTATCAATTATAATAAATAGCAGATATTCACCACAGTTAAAATATCTATATGTCAAACACTAAATTGCTGATAACTCTTCTTTCCATGAATATTAACTTTTGTGTTAAGATTTTGAATAAAAATGTAAGCCACCATAGGGAAAAAAAATGTGCAGTAAATATCAAATATGTCAAATGCTATTTTTATAACCTTTAATTAAATGGGCATATATGCTCTAGTGGATTTAGTAATAGAAATACTATCTGTCTTGAATTAAGCATTTGCTAAGTACCTGGTAATGTGTCAGGATAAAACTTAAGAAGTCCCTTGGAGAGATCCTAGAGCAACTGATAGACTAGTAATCAGCTTCTCACTATGAGTGTAGGCCATCTTGCAATCACAGCTTTCAGTCCCAATCAAGCTTTCTGATGACTATAGGCTCAGCTGATATCTGGTCTGCCAATCATGGGAGAACCTGAGATATAACTGCCCCTTCCTTCCTTCCTTCCTTCCTTCCTTCCTTCCTTCCTTCCTTCCTTCCTTCCTTCCTTCCTTCCTTCCTCCTTCCTTCCTTCCTTCCTTCCTTCCTTCCTTCCTTCCTTCCTTCCTTCCTTCCTTCCTTCCTTCCTTTCTTCTGTCCTTCCTTCCGTCCTTCCTTCCTTCCTTTCTTTTTCTTTTGCTTATCTTGTGATTATTTTTTCATATAAAATGCTTATTTTATTTTTATTTATTTATTATAGAATGTTTAAAGTTATTTAAAATCTTTTTTTTTCTTTTTTGCACTTTTAAATTCTTTATTGGTTAAGGTATTACATATTTGTCCTCATCCTGCCATTACCTTCCCAACCTCCCCTCATGCCTTCAAACCCCTGTTTGTGTCCACTGGTTAGGCTTATATGCCTATTTCTTGGTTGCATTATTTATCTTCCTTTTGTTGAGTTGTATGAGTTCCCACTAGATGTTGGAGATTAAACTCTTATTAGTGATAACATTGGCAAATATGTTCTCCCATACAGTAGGCTTTCTTGTTGTTTGGTTGATGGTTTCTTTTGCTGTGCAAAAGCTTTTTATTTTGATGTAGTCCCATTTGTCTATTTTATCTTTATGTTCCATTGCCCAAGGAGCAGTATCAGTGAAGAAGTTCCTTTGGTATCTGTCTGAGATTTTGCTGCCTGTGGATTCCTCTAGTATTTTAATGGTTTCCCATCTTATGTTTAAGTCCTGCATCCATTTTGAGTTTATTTTTGTATATGATGTAAGTTGGTGGTCCAGTTTCAATTTTTGCATGCATCTGTCCAATTTTCTCAAAACCATTTATTTAAGAGACTGTCTTGATTCCATTGTAAGTTCATGCCTCCTTTGTCAAATATTAATTGAGCATAGTGGTTTGGGTCAATTTCTGGGTTCTCTGTTCTATATGTCTGTTCTTGTGCCAGTACCAGGCTGTTTTGAGAGCAATAATGGCTTTGTAATACAACTTGATATCTGGTATTTAGATCCCACCTACTTTGTTCTTTGTTCTCAGGATCGCTGCAGCTATTTGGGGTCCTTTTTTATTCAGATGAACTTTTGGAGAGTTCTTTCTAGGTCTGTGAAATATGCTGTTGGTATTTTAATGGGAATTGCATTGAACTACAGATTGCTTTGGATAGTATGGATATTTTGATGATGTTGATTCCACCAATCCATGAACACGGTATGTTCTTCCATCTGTTTATATCCTCCTCTATATCTTTGTTCAGTGTCCTGTAGTTTTTTGCACATAGGTTTTTTACCTCTGTAGTTTAGTTTATTCCTAGGTATCTTAATTTTTTTGGTACGATGGTAATGGGATTGCTTTTTCAGTCTCTCTTTCTGTAAATTCACTATTGGTGTATAGAATGCCATAGATTAATTTTGTATCCTGCTACCTTGATGAATTCATTTATTAAGTCTATTAGTTTTTTGATGGAGTCTTTAGGGTTTTCTATGTAGAGTATCATGTTGTCTGCGAATAAAGACAGTGTCACTTCTTCTTTTCCAATTTGGATACCTTTTTTTTCTTCTTTTTGTCTGATAGCAATGGCTAGTACTTTCAGTACTAAGTCAAACAAGAGTGGTGAGAGAGGGCATCCCTGTCTTGTTCCCATTTTTAGGAGAAATGGCTTTAGTTTTTGTCCATTGAGTGTAATGCTAGCTATGGGTGTGTCATATATAGCTTTTATGATGTTGAGGTATGACTCTTGAATTCCCATCTTGCTAAGAGTTTTTATCAAGAAAGGCTGTTGGATTTTGTCAAATGCTTTTTCTGCATCAATTGATATGACTATGTGATTTTTCTCCCTCAGTTTGTTTATGTGATGTATCACATTTATTGATTTACAGATATTGAACCACCATCCTTCCATCCCTGGGATAAATCCTGCTTGGTCATGCTGTATGATATTTCTGAGGTACTGCTGGATCTGATTTGCTGGAATTTTGTTGAGATTTTGGCATCTATGTTCACGAGGGATATTGACCTGTAATTCTCTTTCATTGTGTTATCTTTATCTGGCTTTGGTATTAGGGTAATGCTGGCTTCATAGAATGAGTTTGGAAGTGTTCCTTTCTCTTTAATTTTTTGGAATAGTCTGGGGAGGATAGATTTTAGTTCTTCCTTGAATGTTTGGTATAACTCTCCTTTGAAGCCATCTGGCCATGGGCTTTTGTTTGCTGGGAGCTTTTTGATGACTGCTTCTATTTCTTCCATAGTTATTGGCCTATTGAGATTTTTAGAATCTTCCTGATTGAGTTTTGGAAGGTTGTATTTTTCTAGGAATACAGTGGTACCTTGAGATACAAGTTTAATTTGTTCCATAACCTTGAGGTGTGGGAAACTCTGAGACGCTCGAGTCGCGTAAACTGGTGGGTCTTGTGCAGCCGGCCAGTCCACGCAATTACTCCTATCTCAAATGTTGCTCATATTTCAAAGCAAAAATCGCTCGCTCCACAGCTCATATCTCAAAAATCTCATATGTTAGGGCACTCGTAACTGGAGGTCCCACTGTATGTCTATTTCCTCCAGGTTGTCTAGTTTGTTGGAATAGAGTTATTCATAATATTTTTTAACAATCCTTTGTATTTCTGTGGGGTGTGTTGTTATTTTGCCTCTATCATTTCAGATTTTTTTATTTGAGTTCTTTCTCTGCTTCTTGGTAAGCATGGCTAAGGGTTCATCAATTTTTTTTTATCCTTTCATGGTTTCATTGTTCTTTTGTAATTTCTTTGGACTCTAATCTTTATTATCTCTTTCCTTCTGCTCATGCTGGGCTTTTCTTGTTGCTCTCTTTCTAATTCTTTGAGTTGTAGCTTTAGATGATTTACTACCATTTTTTTCTTGTTTTTTGAGATAGGCCTGTGGAGCTATAAACTTCCCTCTCAGGACTGCTTTAATTGAGTCCCATAGGTTTTGGATTGTTGTGTTTTTATTGTCATTAGTTTCCAAAATTATTTCTTCTTTGATCTCATTGGTAACCCAATTGATATTTAATTAACATGATAATCAGCTTCCAAGTGTTTCAGTGTTTTGGATTGTTTTTATTATAGTTTATTTCTAATATTATGCCATTGTGGTCTGAAAAGATGTTTAGTATGATTTCAATCTTCTTACATTTGGGTAGACTTTGCTTATGATCCAGTATATGGTCTATTTTTGAAAATGTCCCATGTGCACTTGAGAAGTATGAATATTCCACAGCTGTGGGGTGAAATGTTCTAAAGATGTCAATTAAGTCCATCTGATCTAGTTAGTCATTTAGGATTGTTGTTTCTTTGCTGATTTTTTATCTAAAGGATTTATTCAGTAGTCCCCTACTATGATTGTATTGTTGTCTATCTCTCTCTTGATATCTTCCAGAAGACTTTTTTATGTATTTTAGTACTTCTGCATTGGGTACATATATGTTTACTAGGGATATATCCTCTTGTTATATCAATATATTTAGTATTATAAAATGGCCTTCCTTATCTCTTGTTATGGCCTTCACTTTGAGGTCTATGTTGTCAGATGTAAGTATTGCTACCCCTGCTTTTTTTTTTTTCATTTCCATTTGCCTGAAAGTTATTTTTCTATCCCTTCACTTTCAGTCTGTGTGAGTCCCTTGTTTTGAGGTGGGTGTCTTGTAGGCAGCATACATATGGGTCATGTTTTTTTTATCCATTCAGTCACTCATTGTTTTTTGATTGGAGCATTAAATTTATTTACATTTAAAGTTATTATTGAAAGGTACTTGTTTTTAGCCATTTTTATTTTTTGAGGCTGTGTTCCTTCTTACCTTTTTGTTTCTTCTTTTTACAGCATTCCCTTTAGCATTTCTTGCATTGCTGATTTGGGAGTAATAAACTCCGCTAGCCTTTTTTTTTTTTTTTTTTTTTTTTGTCTGTGAAGCTCCTAATTTCCCCTTCAATTTTGATTGATAATCTTGCTGGATAGGGTATTCTTGGATTCATTCCCTTACTTTACATCACTTTGTATATATCCTTCCATTCCATTGTAGTTTGATGTGTTTCTGTTGAGAAATCATTTGATAATATGATGGGGGATCCTTTGTAGGTAATTTGCAGCTTTTAATATTCTTTGTCAATAACATTTGCCATTGTAACTATGGTGTATTTTAGTATGGGTTTTTAGGATTCATCTTGCTTGGGACTCCCTGTACTTGAATAACTTTTTTCTTTACCATATTAGGAAAGTTTTCTGTCATTATTTCTTCAAATAAAATTTCTAATCCTTGCTGCTCTTCTTGTCCTTCTGGCAGCCATATTATACATATATTATTTCATTTTGCATTATCCCAAAGTTCTCTTAGGCTCTCCTCCTGCTTTTTAATGTTTTTCTCTAGCTTCTGTTCAGATTGGGCTTGTTTCTGTACCTGATCTCCTAAGTCACTAATTTGGTTCGCTGCTTCTTCTAGTCTACTGTTGAAGCCTTCCATGGCATTTTTGATTGTAGCTATATCATTTTTCATTTCTTCCTGATTTTTGCATAGGTTGTTGAATTTTTTTAATCCATCTGGTATATGAACTGTATGACCATTACTCTAAATTCTTTTTCTATCATGTTACATGCTTTAGTTTCACTTATTTCCTTTTATGGCAATTTCTCTTTTCCTTTCCTCTGAGTGTCACTGAAGAGTTCTGACACCAAGACATGAGGTTGTTGTGGGTTGATGGGAGCCACACTCGCCCTGGGTCAGAGTCACAGGTTCTTAGTGTAATCTCATGTGTGTACCTAAAATTCACGATTTAGTGTGGCCTGCACCACATTGAAACAGAGGACCCACTGGGTTATGCCAAAAATCAAAGTCCTCTATTGCATATCAGGAGTCAGAGGCTCCCGGTGGGTGTCATGGCGAGAATTGAGTATCAGAGTCTCTGTTGCTTGGTGCTCCCTCACACTGAAAATTAGGTTCCCTGTGTGCACATGCACCAAGAAACAGAGTCCCTGGATCTTAGTGTAAATGTACTGGGATTCAGGAATCCCAGGCACATGCAATGAGGGACAGAACCTAGTCACTGGTGCTCATTGCTGCAACTTCGTAGAGATTCAGGGTCTCCAGTCTGCTTGTGAGACCAGGTTGCTCAGTCTCACTATGTTGGCAGGAGGTCCACTTCTGCCCTGTGGTAAACAGTCTTCTGTGTGCACTTGCTCTGAATCAAAGTCAGTGGCACTGCCACTTAGTGTGGGTGCGGGGTGTGCACAGTTGAAAACAAACTCTCAGTGTCCATGCACCCAGGCTCAAAATCAGCGCTACTTCCCTGTGTGGGCACAGGGTCTGGTCGTGGGGAACAAACTTCCCGAGTCTGCACATCCAGGTTCAAATTCAGTGCAACCTCTCTGCTAAGGTGTGGGGTCTGGTCATGGGAAACAAACTCCCCAGGTTTGCAACCCCAGACTCAAATTCAGCACTGTTTCCCTGCATGGGTACAGGATTTGGTCATAGAAAACAATCTCCCCAAGGTTGTGTGCCTATGCTCAACCTGGTAGCAGAGACTAGTTGCGGGAAACAAATTCCCAGAGTTCGCAAATCCAGGCTCAAGTTCAGTGCTGTCTCCCTGCCCTGCATGGTGCTGGATCTGGTCGCAGAAAACTATCTCTCTAAGGATGATCAAATGGGCTCAAATTCAGCTCAGTCTCCCTGCCTGGGCACAGAGACAAGTTGTGGGAAACAAATTCCCAGAGTTTGGAAGTCCAAGCTCAAGTTCAGCGCTATCTCTCTGAACTGCCTGGGATTAGAGACAAGTTGAGGGAAATAACTTCGTGTGTTCAATACCAAGGCTCAAACTCAGGCAGAATCTCCACTGCTTTGTGTATGCAGAAAGCCTTATTGTGCGGCTAGGGTCTGGTAGTTTCTATGTGGCTGCCAAGAGGGCGGCAGGGAAGGAGGACTGGCTTTGTGACTTATAAAAATCTGCGACTGTGATGCCTCGAGTCTTGGTGTTCCTGAGTCTGCAGTAGTGATCACAGGTCTTTTACCAGTGTAGCTATAGGGTTCTGGTTTGCTTCTGAGACCAGACTGGGTGTTGGAAAGGCTAGGATTCTAGTCTCAAGCAATTCTGTTTTTCAAGATGGCGTGGCCTCTGTGCTGCCAGTGTCCTTCTCAGAGTGTTTGTGGCAACAGCGGGGTTTTACTGTCTAAAACTGCCCAGATTGGCAGTCCCCTGGAAAAACTGCAGGTTCTAACTCACACATACTCACACACACACACACACACACACACACACACACACACACATACACACACACACACCTCTATCATTTCCTCACTCTCTCACACACTCTCTCTCCCTACCTTCCTGTAGCTCAGTCATCATCTTTTTGTATCCAGTTTCTTCTTAATTATCAACCCACAGATATTAGAATTGTGCCTGGGACACAGTAACACTCAGTAAATCATTGCTGTTGATTTTAAGGGGGGAAAGCAATGTTGGATGCTAATGATTTCAAGAGCAAGGGCCAGATTCTGAGGGAGGTATGGTTCTCTATTTGTGTGTTTTCCTAGACCAGGGGAGTAAGTAGGAGTAAGGAGTGAGATGGCATGAAAGGAGTGACGGGCATGGAGTAGAAGAGGGCAGGCAGTGTTTCAATGTTCCTTATGTATAAAAGGGACATGATTGCTGGGATGTTTACATAGAGCAAAAAAACCTTTCCATTTAGATTTCTTATTAACAGAAACATACACATATATTTCTGTATTTGTTTTCTACGACATTTAAACTGACTAGTTGCATTTTGTTGATATATATATACATATTGATGTGTATATGCATATTTAATATGCATAAGCCAAAAGTTGTGATCTAGCCTCAATGTCTCACTCTCCCCTCCATCCAAGTAATAACAAATCCCCAGTGCTTTACTGCTAAAGCAGTATATAATAACACATCATCTCTGACCTCAATTATTTCATCTTCTAAAACTTTCTTCTCATTAATCTTTACACAAATCATATGCAAAGTAATTTTTAACTTAAATCTCATTTTATCAGTCTTATGCTAATTTCATCCATGTTGTTAGGGTTGTAATTAGAATAAATCCAAAGCCCTTAACATTTATACAGAACCTGCTTTTTCTTAGAATCTGTAATTCAGCAATATAGACTTGCTTCCAGGTCTATACTCCATATTTTAGCAAGTATTTATTTATGCCTTTGCCTATATATATTTTAAAATTTATCTGACTCTTGTCTTTATTATATTGCTCTTATGATCACCTTTTTTGATCTCACCTAACTCAATGACATATAAATAAATTATTTGGGTATAGAATATATTTTGTATAGTATATTAAATCGTTTAGGTGGTAAGTGGGATTACAACAGTTATATAATTAATCCTATTCATCTAACAGAAAGTTATTTCCTGTAGGGATCTGTCTGTGTGTGTGTGTGTATGTGTGTGTGTGTGTGTGTGTGTATGTGTGTGTACGTGTACATGCACACACAAAGATTCAGGTAGTCTCTGTGTCTGACTGCTAGTTGAGACTTATTTACATGCTTTCAGCTACTTTTTGATCTTTTGGTACCCCAGAGAGCTATTCAGCACAATGGAGCAATAACTAGTTATACTGAAAAAAAGAAAGCAGTTACAGGGAATGGTGGTCTCAATATATACATTTCTTAAAGCCTTTTTTTCTCAATAGACAGCTATGGAAATATTTCAAGGGAAAAAATAGTCAGACCATAACAGATAAGAATGTGATAATTGTTCTTAATATCCCTATGTTTAAGAAATGCAATGGCTGTCCATGAACATAGACATTATAACAGTTAGTTGTTTAAATTCTAAATAATACACACATACACATGCAGCCTCAGAACGGAGGGAAGGAGAGAATGGGAGATGGGGAGAAAAGTAAAATATTGTGTAACCATTCTTTTTAAATCTTAAGTGTTCTGGAAATGTTTCCTGCAAGAAAGAAATTGTACCACTTATTTTTAAATGCTTCTGATTTCTTTTGGAAGGTGTCTCCATTTCAGTTTTTAAAGAAATATTTAGAGTTTATTCATTTAAAGTTTTAAGTAACTTAAAATATGTAGCAGTCAAATTCATAGCATGAGATGAAACCTCCTGTTTTGACTTTTTCTGAGAAGGAAACAGTAGTAAATCACAAAACTCCATGATATCACTCAAAAGTTCAAGGCTTGATAAACAAAAGGCGGTACCTTTAAATTTTGTGTGTCCAAAGTATAAGTTAAATGTTTTATCTATTGTAAAATCACAGCCTCAAGGAAATGGCACTTAGAAAACACTACTTCAAAAATAGTTTGGCCTCTTGGAACAAGAACATAAGGAAATTGCTTTGTGGGCTCTCCTTGTCTAGCTTTTGACCTTCCCTTTTGACCTTCCCTTTTGTTCTCTCCTAATTAGTCCACTTGAGTCCATATTTTCAAGCAGGCATTTCTAACAAGCCTTTGGTCTTTCCAGGAACTGAGAGTTCAACAAAACTAAAAGGGAATTACAGAAACAAAGCTGGTCTCCTGTTGCTCTCCTTTCCCCTTTCTCTACCTTAATTAACTCATATTGGGTTAAAACTCTTTTCTAATTTACCTCAGGTGCTTTCTTGTTGTTGTTATTATAAAGCATATTAAATAATCCTTTGTAATTATTTGTAACAGAAGATATCTCTTAAATCATATCCAGTTGAGAATCTCTAGGAATTCTGTGCATACAACTTCACTGACCCTATTGGGGTTTTTTGTTTTGTCTTGTTTTGTGTTTGGTTTGTTATTTTAACCATTCAAACATTTATAAATTTTCAAATGTTTATTTCTGATTTACTAATCTCATGAACACTTTTTCTTCTTGTTTACTCATATCCAATTGATTAAATCAGCATAGAAATGGGGGGGAAACATCATTGATTAGAGAAGGATGTTTTTTATTTATTTTTAACTAGAGGTCCAGTACAGGGAATCATGCACAGATGGGGTCCCTCGGACTGGTCTGTGGGGATAGGGCCATAATTGGATCTCTGATATCCCCCATGGGGTCCCAGACTGTGAGAGGGCAGTTCTCAGATGACGCACCCTGGAATCAGACTCCCTCCTCTCTGGTTCTGGGTGCGACACCCAAGAACCACAGCTGCTAAGTCATCACCGTTCAGCAGTTCCTACATTGAGTGTCTGCCCCCTGGTGGTCATTGTATGTCATAGCTACCAAGCAAACAGTTGGATAGTCATTTAGGTTTTTATGCCTACAAATGTATATTGTTGAAGTATATAATTCAATGGCATATATACATTTGTATATATCCTATATAATAAAAGGGTAATATTCAAATAGACCAAACAGTAGAACCGAACAACCAATCAAAGTGTAATATGCTAATGCTATGGTAAGGCTGATCAACTGCTCGCTATGATGTGCACTGACCACCAGGGGGGAGACAGTGAACTGGTCAACCAGTCGCTGTGATGTGCACTGATCACAAGGGGGCAGCTGCTCCAACTGGTAGATTAGTTTGCTGGTAGGGTCCAGCCAATAGGGAGTGAGTAAGATGATCCAGACACACCCTGGAGCTCTCCCTTAGTCCCTCCCCAGCCTGATTGTGCACCAATGAGGTCCCTCAGCCTGGCTTGCACCCTCTTGCAATCTGGGACCTCTTGGGTGATGTTAGAGAGCTGGTTTTAGCCAGATCCCACAGGCCAGTCCCCTTGGGAGGGTGCAAGACACAGAGCTTATGGCTGGTGAGCATTGGTATGGCAGATGAGCTTCTCCCAATCAGGACTGATTGGGTGCAAGCCTGTGAGAGGCACAGGGGGGCCAAGATAAGTAGGAGTGGAAGGTAGGAGCTGCAGGTAGCATTGGACTGTGGGGTTTGCCTGGATCCCTACAGGCCACCCAGAGGGACCCCACTCATGCACTAATTTGTGCACCAGGCCTCTAGTACTCTCTCTCTCTCTCTCACACACACACACACACACACACACACACACATGCTCTAGAGACCCAGTGCATGAAATTTGTGCATGGGAGGGGGTATCCCTTATCTCAATCTGCACCCTCTCCAATCTGGGACCCCTACAGGGATCAGGTCTAAACAGGCAGTTGGACATCTCTTTCATAATTCAGGACTGCTGCCTCCCAACTGCTCACCTGCCTGCCTGATTTCCCCTAACTGCTTCTGCCTGCCATCCTAACCACTCCCCTGACAGCCTGATCGATACCTAACTGCTCCCCTGCCAGCCCAATCATCCCTTTCACAATCCTGTACTGCTGGCTCCCAACTGCTCACCTGCCTGCATGATTGCCCCCAACCACTCCTACCTTCTGCTTGGACATCCCAAACTGCCCAATCACCTGCAAATGCCTTCCCCTGCATACTCCCTCTTTATTAGATAGGTTTTTTTCTTTTACATATTGGACAGCCCTAACTGGTTTGGCTCAGTTGGTCGAGCATCAGCCTGCGGACTCAAGGTCCCAGGTTCGATTCAGGTCAAGAGTATGTACCTTGATTGGTGACACATACCCAGTGGGGAGTGTGCAGAGGCAGCTGATGGATGTTTTTCTCTCATAGGTTTTTCTAGCTCTCTATGTGTTTCCCTTCCTCTCTGTAAAATATCAATAAAATATATTTAAAGAAAAAAAGAAACATTTAAGATTCCACCATATCTGCCTGGCTGGTATGAATGAGTGGTTGAGACCTCAGGCTGCCGCCACTGGCAGGGGATCTGGCTTTGGGAGTGAATTTATTTTTGTTTTTTATAAAGGGTCAGGAAGGCCTCTGCCCAGCATTCTGCCAGGCCACTTACTGTGCAGGCTCTCAACAGCAGCCCTCTGTGAGACTGGGGGACTAAGGTGGGGCTGAGAGGACTGGGCGCTGCCATTTTGTTTCAGAGTGATGGTTAATTGCATATTACCTCTTTTATTAGATAGGATATAAAATCACATTTTGTTTATCCATTTATCTCTCAAAGAGCAAATGGGTACTTGGGGTATTTTCCTCATTGGCTATGAACATGGGTTTACCAATATCTGTTTGAATTCATCCTTTAATCATGGGTATATTTCTGGAAGTGTAATTGCTAGACTATATATTAATTTAAATTTGATTTTTTGAGGAATTACTATACTGTTTTCCACAGTAGTTGCACCATTTTAGATTCCCACAAAAGTTTCATTATTTTCTCCACATCAGTACTTGTTTCTCCCTCTCCCTCTCTTTCTTTCTTTCTTTCTTTCTTTCTTTCTTTCTTTCTTTCTTTCTTTCTTTCTCTCTTTTTCTCTCTCTCTCTCTCATTGTTTATGGGGAGAAAAACACATGATAATTCTTAGTCCATTATCTTGTTGACATTCAAAATATATATAGCCCTAGATGGTTTGACTCCGTGGATAGAGCATTTACCTACATACTGAAGAGTCCGGGTTCTATTCCAGTCAAGGGCACATGCCTTGATTGTGGGCTTGATCCCCAGTGGGGGTCATGAAGGAGGCATCCAATCAATGATTATCTCTCATCATTGATGTTTCTATCTCTCCTTCTCTCTTCCTCTCTGAAGTCAGTAAAAATATATTAATATATATATATATATATATATATATATATATATATACATACATATATGTAATATATATGTATATTAACTCATAAAAATTAGTATTAGTACTGAATAAAATTCTTTGAGTAATTTTTATTTCAAGGAAATATGATTTCATGTTTTAAGTCATAATCTTGCTCTAAGTTCTATAGGAAGTATTATAATCACATCCTGAGATAAATTGATGCAAGATGTTTGAAAATAAATCTCACTTTATGCATAGATTCATAATGAAACATTAGAAATTCTGTACCAATTATCTACTACCCAAAAAATAAGGGGCTTAGCATAGTCATCTTTTGTTTATATCACTAGTCTGAATGTTTGCAATTTAGGCAGTGATCAGATGGCTAGTGTTTCTGGTCTTGGCTGTGCTCATTCACATACTGTGGTCTCTTACATTGTAGGCTCATTCACAACAGCTAAATGTTGGCTGATTTAGGTTGGTCTTGGCTGGGATGACTTTGGTGAATTGGCTGTGCTCCATGTGTCTTTCATCTTTCAGCAGATTAGTCTAGGCATGCTGTCATGAAGATGGCAAAAGTTCAAGACAGCAAAACTCATTGCACCAGCTAATATATCATTGAAAAGAGCAAGTCACATGGTTGAACCCAGTGTCAAGTGATGGGGCAGATCACTCTGATTTTAGTGGTGAAAGTATGAAGTTACAAAGATACAAAAGGACACAAGAAGGCAGAAAAGTCCATTGCTTTTCAGTTATGGAAGCATTGAAGCATTTCTGGTATAATTACTGTTTATATTGTGGTAATCTAATTAGCTTTAATATTCTTAATTTGAACTAATAAAGTTTAATTTTACATCCTCTATGTCCCTTAGCACATAAAAGCAGTTAGTAATAACTGGGAATCAAAGGAGTCAGTACAATATTTTTAGTGTGCCTTTTACCCATGTAATTCTCAATTCAAGTTTTAGTTAATAAGTGTATTGTTGATTCTTTTTTATTTGCTTCGTAGTGACTGGACATGAATATTAATTATTCATACACACACACACATACACGTTTTTCACCATTTTATTCTTGACTCATTGTCTAATCTCAATACTTCCACCAATTATGTTTTTCACTGAATACCTATACCATATAGACATGGTGCTCACAATCTCACCAAGACAGCTCTGCACTAAGAAAAATCTGAGTAAGCCATGATATTTCCCAAAGATGTCAAATGTTAAAGAAGGATAATGAATTTGAGATAACTAAAAGTAAAAAGCATGGAGAATATCAAATAAAATTTATTGTGGATGACTGTTCATTTTAAAATAAATAGTTATTTATTCTATGTCTTTACTCTGCCAACACGGTACTACGTATTGCAAGGAAAAACTTCTCTGAGATAAATTATAAAGCTAAAATTAGTCTTGCATTTAATCTTGTATTATTACACCTTGTTTTCTCTATCACATATAATAACGGGAAGAAATCAAGCTGCAAAAGAGATTAAAGAGGAGAAGCCATTGAATCCCTAGTCAATTAGTTCCATTTTACTCACTTTTCCTTACCCCAGCACTCAGAGCAACCCCAGCAAAATACTTGAGTGTGTTGAATCTGTTGTATTGTAGACAGGAAACAGAGCAGTAGAGATAAGATTAATTGACCTAAATTAAATTAGTATGAATATTTACTCATAGTGCTGGAAATTGGAGTTAAGGTACCTCACGACTGATTGTGATTTAAAAAAATGCTAAGCAGTGTCTTCATGCTTTTGTTTGGATTTTGTCTTTCTGGCTATAACTGTCATTCTTTTACAGCTTCTTCTCTGAGAGGTAATGGCGATAAGGTTGTTTGGAGTAATTGAAATTATTAGGCTGTTTGAAAGGAAATAAAAGTAAAAGCAGTTCAGAGTTCTGAATTGTCCTGTCGCTTTGAGACCTTTAGTGGTCCAGAAACTGCCCACTACATATCTGATTGCTGACACAGTGGGATTAATTAAAAAAAGAAAAAGGTTGTCCTCCTTGTAGTGGTCTTATTTAATTTGTATTGCAATACATTTTGAATTCCAATTAGAAGGCTTGTTTTACTTTGATATTTGAGTTTCTAAAAATTGGTAGCTAGAGATAAACTAAGATTATTGAGATCAACTCTGTATTTTAGAACCTGAAAAGGAGCAAATAAATAATCTTTTAAAAATATTTGGTTTTTTTTTCTCAAAAGGCTTTCTACATAAGGGGAGAAAGTAAGACGGGTCACATTCAGCCCAACAACACTGAGGCTTAGATGAAAACGTTACAAGCAAAGTTGTGGGGAAATAAATTATGATCCAAGATTAGTAGACTGGCAAGATGTGACCCAAGAAGACGTTCTCATAAAGTGCTACGTATAAGACATTGTTGAAAAAAAATCTATGGTAAGTCTAGCCAACCAAGGAGTAAAACAAAATAAGAACTTCAGAAATGAGAAAGCTGTTGTAAATGAATGATCTTGAGAGGTAAAACCACTCAGAGAAACAAAACAAAATAACAATCCCAAAGGTCAAATCTCCCATGGTGTTAAGTCCAATATGCACTTTTTATTTCTCATTTTATGTATCCTCCTGCCACATTTAGTACATACACCCCCCACACACACACACATACACACACAGCTTCAGACTTGGAATTGGAATACTTGAGTTTTAATGTTTTTCCTGAGATAAGAATTTAGAAAAATATAAGCTATCTTGTCACATTGTGGGTTTTTTTTTTGAGTGATCACTTTTACTTTTATTTTTTATTAATGTGTTACATGTGTACATATCTTCCCATTGCCCTGCTCCCCCATTCCCATGCATGTCCTAACCCCCCAGTGTCTTGTGTCCATTTGTTGTGCTTATATGCATGCATACAAGTTCTTCAGTTGATCTCTTATCTACCCCACCTCTCCCTAAACTTCCCACTGTAGTATGACAGTCTGTTTGATGCTTTACTACCTCTGTATCTATCTTTTTGTTAATAAGTTTATAATATTCTTTATTATCCATAAATGATTGAGATCACGTGGTATTTTTCTTTCATTGACTGGCTTATTTCACTTGTCGCATTGTTGTTGTTTTTTGTTGTTGTTGTTTTTTTTTTGTGTGTGTGAGAATGAAATAAAAGATCATTAAATTTAATTCATTCTATGTACTATTTATATTTCAAATCTTCCAACATGTTCTTCAGTTTTACCATCTGGAATCTAGACTATAGACTATAGCCCAACCCACCAACATCTTTTATATTATGTACTTCAATTGCTTCTTCTTCTATTGCTGTATGACTATTTCTAAGAAATTGATAGCAATTTGTTTTAAATGACTATATTTAAAATCCAAAGCTTCTGCTTAAAACTATGTGGGATACATACTCTCTTCATTTCTCTTCACAAAGATAATGGCAATATATTATTAGGATCCCACTATTGTGAGTTTAATATTTATATCCACATGCCTACATATGCAATACTATGTGTTATAAACATATATAATACATAAATAACATTTTAAAACAAATAATTGCCAGCATGCCCCCTACTGGGGACTAAGCCTACAACCTAAGCATGAGCCTTTGACTAGAATTGAACCCAGGACCCTTTAGTCCCCAGGCTGACTCTCTATCCACTGAGACAAACCAGTTAGAGTTCAAAAATCTTTTTTATTTCTACATATTTTTCTCTGGTTTATCTTCTAAAATATTATTGTTTTTCTTATTTCCACATCAAGTTGTTTCTACGACAATGTAGCTAAAATGTACTAGATGTAGTTATTTAAAAGAAAATCACAGTCTTTGGTGTCTAATTTGGTTGCTGTCTTTTTAAATTGATAGAGAATACAGTGTTGTGATTTTAAAATCAGTGTCTCCACACAAATATTGTCAGAGTAATCTTGGTATTTGTTATAAATTAAAAGTGTACTGTTATGGTTGGGAACATTTTAATTTTGTCCCAAAGCTTGCAAAATTGAGTTTGTTTAGTGATGTCATTACTCCCAACATTATCAAGAATCATCAGATCCCTTAATATAAAAGCTAGCATATCAATATACAGATGATTATATACTGA
This sequence comes from Lasiurus borealis, assembly GCA_004026805.1. NCBI lineage: Eukaryota > Metazoa > Chordata > Mammalia > Chiroptera > Vespertilionidae > Lasiurus > Lasiurus borealis. Next base: position 26,029 of record PVJN01001256.1, on the reverse strand, counting down.
AATAATAAGACCATAAAAATGGCCAGTGAAAATAACAATTGAATTCCCTCGCCAATTTTATATATTTCTCATTAAACCGATGACATACTAGGGAAAGAAGGTGAAGGAATTAGCCAAAGACCATACATGCATACCCCATGGACATAGACAACAGTGTGGTGATAACCAGACAGAGAAAGGGGTAGGGACTCAGTGGAGGGGGCGGAAATGGGGACATCTGTAATAGTGTCAACAAATAAATAAATGATAAAATACTAGGGAAGAACTGAACTCATATGTGGAATGAGTTATATGCAGTTGATCAGTAGACAAAACTTGTCTGGTTTACCTTCCCAGGTGACTTGGGGAAACTTGTTTCTGACCCAAGTTCATTTCCTTATTATTTCTTCTGGATTTTTCTACTCCATTATTGTTATAGATATTTGCATTTTAGGATGTAGTTATCTAATTCCTTTTCTCTTTGGACAGCAGCAACCTGATTTTTATTTAGAAATCTAGCCCACCCTCAAGAACTCTCTAAATTTAGAGAAGCTGCCTTAGCCTCAGACGCTCCCACCATTCAGCACCATGTATCAAATATGAAAATGTGAATAATGACACAGACTAAAGAGCAGTTCAGGTAAGCATCTGGGACTTTATGTAAATTAGCTTTTAATCGTACAGCTGGCCTGCTAAGTATAAATAAAATGTGTACCTACATTACACATGTTAAGTTGTTAAATTAAGTATTTATGAGTAAAAACTAAGCTGATAATCCTTGATTCCAAGACAAAATATGCAAAATTAAAATATTAACTTCAATTCTATAGGTTAATCAGAATTTATATACATTTATGATAATGATGGCTATTAACTGTACCAGAATTATTCTCATTAGAGCACAAATAGGCTTGCTGATCACTATGCTGGCTCTAAGCCTTCACAACGTAATGAATGCTAAAAATATTAAAATCTCATCCAGTTTATTATGGAGTCATAATTTATTAGAATAAGTGAATAATAATCCTTTAGACCTCAGAGGTAATTTATGAGAAATATTCTCACAGAGGATGATGATAATTTACTCTCAATTAGCCCAGGTTGGTTTAAGCCATTTGATTGTCCCATGTTTAATAATTTAGTAATAATGAAATTAATACTTTCTTCTATTTTGGGACAAAATTATTAAAGATCAATGGTGAATTTTAACTAAACACGAAGGCTCGTAAATATCTTTCTGCAAATTTTCCATTTGGGATTAGTGTCTCCTCCCAGGTATTGTTCACTTTATAGGAAACATTCCATAAAAATGTTGAGTCTCTAGGCATTAAACTATACCCTGCCTCTGCCTTCAAAGTACCTCCAGAGGTTCCAAGATCAAATTTTTAGATGCCTAATTCTTCCAAAATTATAGTGACAATATTCACTTTCAGGGGTTTAAAGAAGATATGGATTGAATTAGTTATTTCTTATGATTTGGTATTTCAAAATAAAAAATAACAATTCAAAATTTTTTTTCAAATTACAAAGTCTGTATTTAAAATGTAATATAATCATTATTAATTAGGCAGATGTTACCCTGATTCTGCTAAAATGGAATATGGAATAATTTATATATATTCAATAATTTTAGAAAATGAAGAAAATGTATCAAAGGCAGCAACACCTAAAGAGATTAGACTCATTCCCAGTATACTATGGATTTAATCTATGATGTTTTCATTTTTCCATGGTTTAATACCTATTTAGAAGACATAATAGATTATACTGAATAAGAATAAGGTTAATTTGCTTGGTCCCATTTTTTCATTTGAGTTGGGATCGAAGAAAATGCTAGTAGAGTCTCATATTTCAATGAAAAAAATTTGGATGATTCCTCAGGTTTGATCAACATTATCTCTAAAACGAACTTTTGCCATAGAGCCATTGTGCTTGCCTGATAATTCTTACAGTCTCAGAACTTTAATGCTTCAGTTTTAAAAAAAATGATAATGCCTATTGAAAAATAAAGTAGCAACATAAGAAGAAAATTGGAAAAAAATCAGAGTGCTTTTTTTCCTTTATTTGAAAACCAGCATCAGTAGATAGGAAAGAAAGATCACTGCAAAATGTTACAGAACAGCTGACATTTCCTATGTTCTGGGAAAAGTTACCTTTAAGGGGATCAGTTGAATGTATAAGAAGGATGGGAAGGAGGTGGTCAAAAAACATCAGAATTTCATAACTTTTGACATGAAACCAAATGCAGGTGTTGGGCCTTCACAACAAAGAAAACAATGTCAATTTTCTTCATCCATTGGTTTTGTAACACATACCAAATAGTAGGTGATTAATAAACAATTGCTAAATAAATCAGTGAATTACTTGCAGAATAAATGGCAAACAATTCTTCATTTTATCCTTGCTTGATATTAATAGGGATGAAGTGGGAGAAGTTAATGAATCAGAACATATATAAAATGTCATAGAATCCAAATATTACCTGATTTTAATTTTAGCAACCTTTTTGTGTCACATTAAGGCCTTTAAAGAGGTGATCAGTTAAAATGGGGACCTTGGAGTGGACCATACTCTAATATGATTTATAAGAAGAAATTTGACACACACAATAATAAGATACCAAGGATGTGAGTATATGGAGGAAAGACTGTGAGAACACAGAAAAGGTGGTCATGTGCAGCTCAGGGACAGAGGACTTAGAAGAAACCATATCTTCTTCACCTTGATCTTAGACTTTTAGTATCAAGAACTCTAAGAAAATAAATTTTATCATTTAAGCCATTCCATCAATGGTATTTGTTATGGCAGTACTAGCTTCTGAATAGAACTTGCAATACGGAGGACTTACAACATCTCAATATGCCTTTCCCATGGTGATTAAGTGTTTGTCTATTATAAAGAGAAAAAAAAGACTGCAAGAAGCAAGCACTGAACTCCATAGTTCCATTAAATTTTAAGGATCTGGATTTTATAGTATCACAATATGCTAGAAACATGAATAATGTCCCAGTGGTATTTAGTATGCTCTCTCAGTTCTAAAATTCCAAAATCTATCATTGTAATGTCTATCAGCAAACTCATTCTGTCAAGCATTCATCTACCATTTTCATATTCTTATTGAACACCTACTATGTGCCATAAACTACCATAAGATTTGAGCATACAGTGCTGAAGCAAATGGAGATGGCCTCTGATTCTGTTAATAAAGTTATATTAAGGAAGAGGTGGTAGTGCTGTGAACTACCAATGGGATGAATTAATTAATGGTGAGAAGTGAGGAGGAACTATTACCTTAGACTAAATGTCAGTGAAAGACTCTCTGAGGAAGGCCATAATGTCAAAACTAAAATCTAAAGGAAACATAATATTAATCTAGGGAGATCTTCAGTGAAGGGGGACAGCATATATAGAGTCTCATGAATACAACATAAGTTAAAGTCCTTTAGGAACTGAAATAACACATTATTTCTTGAACATAATGAACAAGCAGAAAATTTATAAGATTATGTTGAGAAGTGGGAAGGAGCTGATCATGCAGGGCATTTTTAGATTATATTTTCATAGTATGATAAACAGCCTTTGAAACATTGAAAATAGGTAGTGAGTGACATTTGAGTTACATTTTTAAAAGATAACTATTGCAGTGAAAATAAATTGAAGAGGAATAGAAAGGAAATTGGTTCTTTTTAAAATATATTTTTATTGTGTTACATGTATACATATCTTCCCATTGCCCTCCCATCCCAGGCATACCCCAACCCCTCAGTGTCTTGTGTTCATTGGTTATGCTTATATGCATGCATACAAGTCTTTTGGTTGATCTCTTATCTATCCCACCTCTCCTTAATCTTCCTGCTGTAATTTCACAGTCTGTTTGATGCTTTACTGCATCTGTGTCTATCCTTTTGTTCATCAGTTTATAATGTTCTTTATTATCCACAAATGAGTGATATCATGTGGTGCTTCTCCTTCATTGACTGGCTTATTTCACTTAGCATGAGGCTCTCCAGTTCCATCCAGGTTGCTGCAAATGGTGAGAATTCCTTCTTTTTAATGGCAGCATAGAATTCCGTTATGTAGATGTACCATAGTTTTCTGGTCCACTCATCTGCTGATGGGCACCTAGGCTGTTTCCAAATTGTAGCTATTGTAAATTGTGCTGCTATGAACATAAGTGACCCAACTTGCTGGCTTCTGAATAACAGAGTAGGTATAAATTCTGAAGACTGGAGAAGAAAAATTTGGCAGGTGAGATTAAGCATTTAGTTTCGGATGCATTAAATTTGAAATTTATGTCAGACATCCAAAGGGAGGTACAACAAAAATCTGGTGGTTATATAAGCCTTGATCTGAGAAGATAATTTTGATCTAGAAATATAAATTTTGGAACTGTTAAAATGCAAATAGTATTGAAAACTGTGGATATGCATTAAATACCTACTTTATGAAAAACTTCATGTGTTCAAGCTGTTCATACAGCTATTAGAGGAAAAAGTGTGCTCACATAGAAAGTTAATCCTCTCTTAATGGAACTAATTGTAGTGCATTATAGATTGCTGGTTGCTTGTTAGGACTATATCTGGTTCAAAACACAAAACATTCTGTTGCTCAAATATATAGGAGTTAACTGCCCCATGCCTCAAAAACTTAGGGATATGTGAGATAATAGAAAATACATATTAGCCTACACACGCCTCCCAAGTTCCTGGCACAATTCTCCTGAAGTCGTTCTAATATTCTAAGTGATAAGCACACTAGAAGCATCTTTTATTCTAATAACTGGTCTCTGGTCCTGGTATCTGACACAGGGTTCCTGAAAGCTTTGTAATCCCCTGGGTGATAGGAGTTCTTTTGGGATGACTTTGGGTGGGATCCTGCAAGGCTCCTGGATGAGGGCTGGTCTCAGGAAAGCCAAAGCCATAATTTTAAGCCTGGAATTTCCAGTCCTATCCCTGCCTTTGGCCTTCCTCCCCACTCTTTAGAAAGGAAAGGGCTGAAAATGGAGTTAATAGTTGATCATGTCTTCATGATGAAGCTGACATGAAATTCCCACATAGAAAGGAGTTTGGAGAGATTCCAGGTTGTTGAACATATCCATGTACTGGGAGGGTGACACACCCCCAACTCCCTGGGGACAGATGCTCCTGTGCTTAGAGACCTTCATAGGGACTTCTGATTTGTAGCCAAGTTGGACAGAAGTTATGGGTAAGCTGGGGACCTTCACATTGCAATTGGCATCTAAAGGGGGCAATTTCATGGGATTTGAACCCTTATCCTATGAAATCTGATGCCGTCTCCTGCTTAGTGTCAGAATTGAGTTAAATTGTAGGACATCCACCTGGTGAAGTAGAATTGCTTAGTGTGGGAAAAATAAACCCCACATATCTGGTGTCAGAAGTGTTGAGAGTGTGGTAGTAGTGTGAGTGAAGGAGAAACACAGGAGGAAAGGCTGGGTTTTTGTAACTCAGGGTAAGACAATTCAAGGCTAGTGGTATAGCTCCATACACCATCAAATTATATTACTTTTCATCCCCCATACCTCTGAATGTGATCCTTTAACATAACACTACTCATATCAAGGTTTATCAAAATGTTGCTAAAATTGTAGGTGCTTTTTATTTAGTAGTTCTATTCTCAATTACTTTGAAATACTAGCAATAGAAGGCCATTCCTAGCTGTATGAGGGCCTAGAATACTAAGTATGTTTAACTAAGACAAAGGTAAATGGAAGTTCTATTTGTAAGGATAGAAGGAGGAAACTTCTATCTGGTAGTTAACTAGCAATCACTAACTTTGGTATACTCCATTTCGTAAAACTCTTCAAATTTGAGGATTATTTAAGTTCTTTTAACAGTCATTTCCATAATATTATTTTTACTCATTTGAATTTTTCCCATGCTTTTTCTTTTCATTTTATAGTGAATCAGAATATCATCTCTTCCACCATCTGAAAACTATGTGCTTCTATGAAACTTTTCATAAGTCAGAGATGGTATAAAGAGAAAAGTATACTATACTTTGCAAAAGTTCACATTATGCCATTTTGCTTTTATTAAATACTTCATTGGTGTCTGTTTTTGTTACCTGAAGAAATTTTGAGAATTTTTTACTTTTGTGTCCATGCTAATGTAGATCTTTTGTAAAAGTAAAGTGGTGCAATTCGAAATTTTAGAAAGTTGGAGACATTTGTGTTATAAAACAGTATCTGTGAATATGCTATAGAATGTTGTTGTTTTTCTATCATATTCTAAAAGATATACATTATACATTGGCAATTATTAATAGGCACTTAGTAAGCATGACTGCAGAATTCTTAAAAATTAGAAAATATCTGAATTTCCACCAGTGATAAACTAATGTATTTTGGCAAGAGTATACTATAATAAATTAAATGAATAGAACACATCTATGTACACTGACATAGAAGATTCTCAAAACATAGGATTAAGTGAAAAATGTAAGCAATAGTCCTAGCCAGTTAGCTCAATGGTTAGAGTGTTTCCATTCCAATAAAGGGCACATATCTTGGTTGCAGGCTCCTTCCCCTGCTCTGGTCAGAGCACATGTGGTAAACAAGCAATCAATGTGTATCCCTCTCACATCAGTGTTTTTCCCTTTCCTCCTCCCTCCCATTTTCTCTAAAAGATTTATGGGAAAATATCATTGAATGAGGATTAACAATAACAACAAAAATGTAAGCAATAGATAAATAAGTAAATCAGGGTCAAGGCATTTTTTCTATAAAGGGCCAGTTAGCAAATGTTTTAGGCTTTTTATTTTTTTTAATATATTTTATTGACTTTTTTATTGTGTTACATGTATACATATCTCCCATTGCCCCCCCTCCCCTCACAGTTATACCCCAACCTCCCCATGTCTTGTGTTCATTGGTTATGCTTATATGCATGCATACAAGTCCTTTGGTTGATCTCTTATCTACCCCACCTCCCTTTAACCTTCCTGCTGTAATTTGACAGTCTGTTTGATGCTTTACTGCCTCTGTATCTATCCTTTTGTTCATCAGTTTATAATGTTCTATTATCCACAAATGAGTGAGATCATGTGGTGCTTCTCCTTCATTGACTGGCTTATTTCACTTAGCATAAGGCTCTCCAGTTCCATCCAGGTTGCTGCAAGTGGTAAGAGCTCCTTCTTTTTAATGGCAGCATAGAATTCCATTGTGTAGATGTACCACAGTTTTCTGATCCACTCATCTGCTGACGTGCACCTAGGCTGTTTCCAAATTGTAGCTATTGTAAATTTTGCTGCTATGAACATAGGGGTGCACAAATCCTTTCTGATTGGTGTTTGTAATTTCTTACAATATATTCCTAAGAGTAGGATTGCTGGGTCAAATGGGAGATCCATTTTTAGTTTTTTGAGGAAACTCCATACTGTTCTCCATAGTGACTGCATTCCCACCAACAGGGCACAAGGGTTCCTTTTTCTCCGTCTCCTCGCCAACACTTGTCGTTTGTTGATTTGTTGATGATTGCCATTCTGACAGGTGTAAGATGATATCACATTGTCGTTTTGATTTGCATCTCTCAGATAACTAGTGTTTGCATCTATCCAACCCTGACATTGTATCATGAAAGAAACCATGGACAATATGTAAACAAAAAGAGGGACTGTATTCACACAAAATCATATTTATAAAACTGGATTTGGTTTAGAGGTGCTGGTTTGTCAACTTCTGATGTAGAGATTATACAGAAAGAGAGAACAAAATTGCTTTCATTTGAAATGAAGAATTAATGCAGAGTTCAGCAAAAGAGGCTAGGGAAAAGAAAATTGAAACTTTCAAATTTTCATATCTTACTTTATGTAAAATTTAAATGGTGAGATGTAAATTTTTACTTGTGTATTCATCCTCTATAAACATAAGGCTCCTTAAAAGTGAAAGTATGGTTTTTAAAACTATATTTATGACTTTAGTTGAAATTAACTGACATAATAAAATCAGCTATTTGTCCATGACTTTGATTTGAACTATAAAATGAGATTTTTCAGGTCCCAAGAAATAATAGCTAATAAAAATATTCTATGATATGATTTTTCAAGTTTTCAGCACATACCTATTATGTCTGTAGTTGAAGAACATAACTTCTATAAGAATATATTACCCATAACCTACAATTTAAGATTGGAGGGGCACAAAATGAATTCAAAATAAATGAACAAAATATATTAGTAGACATTATGGGATTAAAATGACTATGACCTATGAATTTTTTCTTAATACTATCAGGGACATCAGTCCCTTATCACCTCCACACTTGATTCATTTATCAATACCAAACCTCTAGTGACCCCTATGGCCTTGTGGCTTAAAACATTCCACACTAATTTTGCCTCTAGTGCCTAATTCTTTTAATCTCAAATTAATTGTTCAAATCCATTTTCATCTAGTATTTCAACTCCCATTTTGTATTGTCCTTTAACTACATCCCTTTAATGCTTGCAAATTCAAACAAATTATTATTAGTGGGCATTATTTCCTCTATTATAATGGCCTTTGTTATTAGACATTTACTGTCAGACATTGTGCAAAATTATATATTATGTGTGTGTGTGTGTGTGTGTGTGTATAACTTATACATATATGCATTACTTTCTTGAATCCCCAAATAACCCTGTGCTACAGGCACTTTTATTCCACTACTATAGATGAGGAAAGTAGAATTTAGATGTGTTAAGTATCCTGTCCAGGAACACTAGTGAGAAGGCATGTGTGATCTCAGGAGAGTATAATTCCAAAATGCATTCTTGGTCACCCATGGTTTCCGGACTCCATATTGACACAATGGCTGGGAAAATCATTCAGTATTATAACATATGGTTACATGAATGATTTTCTTTAACTTGACTCAACCCTAATGCCACCCAGAAGTATTGTATGATTCAATTTTTCTCTTAGTTCCTACAATGGCTGTTGCTAGCATGCCCTGCCCCATTTCCTCCATCTTTTCTACCTTCATGCTGAGAAATCATTGCCTCTGTTTCACAGAGAAAATAAAGGCTGCCAAGTGGAATTTTCTAATACTTTGTGCTTATCCCCATGTGAACATCTTATTGAGACCCACATTCAATCCCATTTCTTTTCATTTTGTCTTGATGGAGGCTATGTCTTTATTCCTACAGCTCATTCTTCCATATCAACTTAGGATCCTAACTCCTGAATTCCAAGGAAAAGTACTGTTTTCCTCTTCTATCCTGTTGCTGTCACCTCTCAGACTTGTGTCTGGTAATAAAGTCTTGAATTAAAAGCCTTGCCTTGAAAAACAGGTTCTTAACCTCCCCAAGCCTAACATAAAAAAATAATAATGGGAAGAACATAGCAGGCTTCATTAATGAGACCTACTATTTCTACTGAAAGTAGAAATCAACACATTCCGAGCTTATCAAGGTGATCTTTTGCTAAAGGTTTTATTTGCAGAGGAAGAGATGGGGCCAATAACTGTTTTTGGAGAACTTGGAGATCAAAGTTATATGCATTATTTGTTCTTTATTATTTTCCTCTTCTAGTAATTTTTAACTGAGATTTATTTCTTCACTATAAAGTCTCTTTTTTCAATGTGTTTTGCATAGAAGCCACGTTTCAGTCTTTGCTTTCATAGTATTTCTTAAGTGGAATCAGATGACTAGAAAAGAAATCCCCTAGTTTTAGAGAAAATATATAATAAATTTATTGCTCAGTATTTCCTAAGAAATAGCTGGCCATGAAATTTATTGATATAGTTGAAAACCATTTTTTTATTTCTATCCTGAATAAATTTCTTCTCTAGAGGTGTGTCCCATTAATATCATTACATTGTCAATAATTATAATATACTAGAGGCCCAGTGCATGAATTCATGTAGGGGTGGGGTCCGGCTGGCCAGTGGGAAGGGCCACAGGTGGTTGGTGGACCAGCCTCCCACCCTGGTTGAACTCTGGTCAAACTCCCAGTTGAGGGGACAATGTGCATATTACCATTGTATTATATAGGAAGTTATTAAACTTATCCGAATCAGTTAATCATTTGACACTTACTTGATTTTCTCACACATTTAAATTAGACCTGGAATGAATAACATAAATCTGCATTATGTTATTGGAAATATCATTTCCAATGCCAAAGTAAAATTAAACACATGATATGATGGTTGGTGAGTAAAACTTCTGTAATTTATTTGGATTATCTGATTATTGGATTACTAAGGCAAGAAAGAGATTTTTCTAAAATTCTAATTCAAAAGGTTATAAACATTATTCTGTGCACCAATCACTCATTCAAGGCCCTCCTCCAACTGCATTTCTCCCATGATGATACCTTTTTAGGCACTTCTAGCCAGAAATAATTTCTTCCTCCAATGTCCCCACATTGCAATTAGTACTTCTCTTATGACAGACCTATTTAAAACCTGCTTATTCCCCATTTGTAAACTGGACAGTTGGCACTGTGTAAAATCAATTCCTTATCTTATAGAACATCTAGCCACAAGTGCCTTTTTTGGTAGTAAATACTTTTAAAAAACGATGGTCAATTAAAATATGTTAATTTCGTTTGTAAGTCTCAGATGTAGGTGTTCAGAAGAAATCATTCTAGTGTGCTCTTTGAGCCCCTTTCTTTTGATTCATTTAATCTCAGAGGGAAAACCTCTGACTACCAAGAGTAATTTTGATGGTGGTATTAATACAATTAAATAGGGTTACCCCTGGGTTCTATTTTGTTTGAAATCTTAAAAGAGAGCTTTTATAGACATCTAAGTTTTCAACTGCCTCAATAATAAAGCTTTTTTTACATAATGAGATTAGGTATACAAGCTTTGCCAATGATTTACAGTGTTAAGATAGACTGATAGAGCTCAGCAAGAGGTGAAATGAAAATATTTAGAAATCTAATTATCAGCCGGCATTGGAGTGTGTCTGATCTGGAAACATTATTAAGAAAATTTATTAAGTAAAAGTACTAAGAAGAATCATGCTTGTATGGTTTCAAGAACCAGGATATAAGTACTTATTTTTGACCTCAATTAACTTACGGATGTAAAATATTTGTAAAATGACCACTTTTCTAAAGGTTAAAAGGTGTGAATGTCATGATGACACAAGACTGAATCTCTTGAATTGTGGCTAATAGATTTCACACTGCAATGTGGGCTGATAGGTGGTCCCTGGTGTCACAGAAAAAATACTTTATAAATAATATTGTGCCTGAGATTGCTTTCCCCAAGGCCCAGTTTACCCCTTCTTCTATTTGACAGAGTTGAAGGGAATGGCTGGGCAGCTACACATTCTGTAGCAATCTCTCTCTCTATATGATCACATGATTAACTTCTGGAGAGTAGGATGTCCATAGGAATGAGGTGTTTCACTTCCAGTGCAAGTTATTTAAATCCATATGAGAACTTAAGCCTCTTTCTTTTTTTCTTTCTTGCTACTCTAGATTCAATCTTTATGTAAAGAGTGGAAACTAATTTAGACACAAATATGAAGGCAAGAGTTGAGGATGGTAATACCTCCTTACCAGTTTAGATAACTTATGACTGTATTCTTCAGTTAAATATAATAAGAAACTAATATACCAATATACTTTAAATTTAGCATAGCAGCTAATTGGGAATAGAAACCTTCTGGCAAATAAAGCATGAAAAACAGTATAGAAAGGGGTAAATAAATAAATAAATAAATAAAATGGAACTCTATCTTACATTACTCATACACATGTACAGAGAGAGAGATGGTGTGGGGAAAAGAGAGGGAGAGAAAAATAGATTAAGAACTTAAATATAAGATTGACATTTGTAATAGGCAAAAAGAGTAAACCTAGCTAAGTTTCAATTTTAGATACCTTTTAGTATAGGTATGTACCTAAGTACCAATGAACTTTTTAAAAACAATTATACTTCATTATTGTCAGAGAAGAACAAAGAAAAGGTAATTTTAAAGAAATAAAGAAAATGCACATAATCTATGTTACCATCAGATAATCAATTTGCAAATTATTAGAATCCAGTAGGAAAAGAAAAAAAAGAGAAGAAAGCATAAAGCTTACTTAAAGATATACAGAAAGAAAACTTCCAAAATTTGGAGAGATATTTAGATATCCAAGAGCATGATGTTCAGAGGAAAACAAACAAAATAAACTTAAAGAAATCCTCCCACAAAACATAATAATGAATGCCAAAAATCAAAGACAAAGAGAAATGGATCTCCCATTTGACCCAGCAATTCCACTCTTAAGAATTTATCCTAAGAAATCACAAACACCAATCAGAAAGGATTTATCACCCCTATGTTCATAGCACCACAATTTACAATAGCAACAATTTGGAAACAGCCTAGGTGCCTGTCAGCAGATGAGTGGATCAGAAAACTGTGGTACATCTACACAATGGAATTCTATGCTGCCATTAAAAAGAAGGAACTCTTACCACTTGCAGCAACCTGGATGGAACTGGAGAGCCTTAGTGAAGTAAACCAGTCAATGAAGGAGAAGCACCACATGATCTCCCTTATTTGTGGATAATAAAGAACATTGTAAACTGATGAACAAAAGGATAGATACAGAGGCAGTAAAGCATCAAACAGACAGTGAAATTATAGCAGAAGATTAAGGAGAGGTGGGGTAGATAAGAGATCAATCAAAGGACTTGTATGCATGCATATAAGCATAAGCAATGAACATAGACACTGGGGGTTGGGGTATGCCTGGGAGGGAGGGGGGGCAATGGGGAGATATATACACATGTAACACAATAAAAAAAGAAAAAAAAGAAAAAAAACAACAAGGGGGATAAAAGGTAATAACTTACAAGAAAATCTACATTAAGTGTTTTTTTTTTCTTTTTCTGGTCATTCTGTTTAAAGTGGGAGATCTTTCAACATACATCATCTACAAAGTTTTGATGTCCTAATTGATAATAAATGCTTATAAATTAATAGAGAAAAGACAATAAAAATGAACAAAACACATAGCCATTTCACTAAGGAGAAAAAATATATAGCTAATAAACATAAGACTACTTATCCTCAAATATAACCAAGGAAATATTAACACAAAGCACAATAAGATACCATTTGATCCCTATCAATAAAAAAAAATAAAGATTTCCTAAAAATACTGAATGCTAGAGAAAAATGTAAATTGTTAGTTGTTGTTGTTTTTTTTAAATAACTTCTGGTTTCAACAATCTAATGGAAGAAAAATAATCTATCAGTGTTTTTAGTTTGTTAGCTTTTGAATATAATGTATAATTGTCATTGATATTTAATATTTTTCATATATTTAAGGGATAATTACTTTAAAAAACTGTTCATATATTTTTTCTACTTTCCATCTCTGGCTTCTAATATTATGTTTCACTTTTGTTCATTTGAAGTTATATGGATAGCCACTATCCTCCTTAGGTATAAAACCTAGCCTTTGCACAAATTATTTTTTATAAAAATGACTTTTTTATTTCTTGTTACAGATCAAATTATTTTTATATCAATCAATCCCTAAAATATGTATTAAATGCCACTGCACTGAGGTATTCTGAAGAACAAAACAAGAGCAACCAGCATTGATGTGCCCTTTTTCCTAGATCTCTAACCTGAAACAGCATCTTACACTTTAATACTTAATTGCTTCGCATTGCTTCTTAAATGTTTCCTGTTTACCCATATAGATTTTATGTTTATAGAATGGTAGCTTCTGACCTTTCGATATCTGAGACACAAATTTGAATCATGGAATTTTGTGTGCCAAACTAAAGAGAATTACAATGCAAATAACTGCAAAACCAAGCTTGGAGAATAACATAAAGACCTTTCATAAGTTCTTAATTTTCAGCTTGTCATTTTTTAGTGCTATGTTATTTTTGAATAAAATACAGCTGACTGCCCTGTGTTTCCTTATATATTCATGGAAGCGTTTCCTGGTTACTGATTGATCTCATGACAAATTCTTATTTGTAGCAAGTTATACTGTATACTTCTATGTATCCTGGTGTTTATGACTTAATCAAAATGTACGCAGTGTTAAAAATTTGACTCTATACTTGTGAAGGCTTTACAAATAGAATGAGTTATAACTATCCTAGGAATCTAGATCTAACATATTATATGGCTAGAATGGCTTGCTCAGAAACAAACTAGGGATGTGATAAGAAAACAAAGTAAAGAATAATACCTATTAAAATTATTTCATGTTCTCATCATTTTTCCATTTAGCATTTAAACTTTTTTATATTTTATGTAATTACTGGGGCCCGGTGCACGAGTTCATGCACCTTGAAAGGAACTGTGGACTGAAAGGCTGCAGTGGGCACAGGAGAGGTCCTCAGCCCATCCTCTGCACCCCTGCCTGGTCCCTCCCACCACGGTCCCAGGTCCCCTATCTGCTGCAGCCCTGCTCATTCCACCACCACACCCACATGCTGATAGCACCATCCCTGCTCACACCAGCTGATAGCAATTGGGGCCGGAGCCCTAGTGGGTATGAACATTGGCTGCTGCCCTGATTGCCCCTCAGGAGCCGGGGGGAGGTGGAGAAGCCCTCAGGGGTGATTTGGGCCAGCAGCCACTGCTCACACCTGCTGGCAGTGCCAAGCAATTGGGACTGGCGCTAGGTTCCAGCAGTGGGTGCAAGCAGCAGTTCCAGCAATGGCTGCGGGTGCGAGCAGGACTGGCCCCAGCAGCAAGTGTAAGTGGGGCCATAGCCTAGCTGACAATGGGTGTGAGAGCCAGCTGTTGCCCCTGATTGCTCCTCAGGAGCAGGGGGAGGTGGAGAAGCCCTGAGGGGTGATCTGGGCATGCAGCCACTCCTCAAAATCACTGAAGGTGCCAAGCACATGTGAGCAGCTCCAGTGCTAGCAGCAGGTATAAGCAGGGGCAGCAGCAGGTGTGAGCACTGGGCAGGACCGTGTCACGCAGGAGCAAAGAATTTTCAGTAACCACCAGAGGCTTGTCCTGATGACAGCAACTGGTGCCCTGATGACAGCGACTAGTGCTCTGATGACAGCAACTGGTGCCCTGCCTTGGTGTGGGACCCCTGCTTATCTGCTCCACCATCACACCATGCCCCCTGGTGGTACAAACACCTCATAGTGACCAGTTGTTCAGTTGTTCTGCCATTTGGTATATTTGCACATTAGCCTTTTATTATATAGGATAATCAGCTCTCATTTACTTCCTTCTTTTTAATTTAAAAATACATTTTATTAATTTTTTACAGAGAGGAAGGGAGAGGGATAAAGAGTTAGAAACATTGATGAGAGAGAAGCATTGATCAGCTGCCTCTGGTGTGTCTGAAACCAAGGTACTTGCCCTTGACTGGAATCAAACCTGGGGCCCTTCATTCTGCAAGCTAATGCTCTATTCATTGAGCCAAAGTGGTTAGGGCTCTCATTTATTTTCTTATCAAATTTTGACTACCATATATCTAAAACAAAATGTTTGAAATATATGTTTATTGATTTTAGAGAGGAAGGGAGAGGAAGAGAGGGATAGAAACATCAATGATAAAATCATTTATCAGTTGTCTCCTGCATGCCCCTTACTGCAATGTAAGTATGTGCCCTTGACCAGAGTCAAACCCAGGACCCTTCAGTCTGCAGGCTGACACTCTATCCACTGATAGAATTTTGGCTAGGGCACAAAACATATTTTAATTACTTTCTTAGTTAAGAAATGGTATATTTTCTCTTATAAGGAGAAAAAATGGAAGTGAGCATATAAAGGATTTTATTAGTGCATGATAAAGCTTCAATTGTCATTTTATAGAACTGTGTAGAAATATTACAATTTTTGAATTGTGTATTCTTAGACACTGGAATATGCAAATCTGAATCTGTTAGTTTATTCATTGCTATCATGTAAGTGACAACTTTTCACAACTAAGACATACTAAAATAACATATATGATAAGAATGAGAATCAATATAAAATCCTCAGAAAAGTTACTAAGTAATGATTAAAAAGTTACAGTCAGGGAACCATACCTCCTGGTAATTTTATTCAGATGTCCCCACTAATAAAGAGGCCCCAGACTCTGATAAAGGACTGATGTCAACAGATCCCTGGGAAGAACCTGTTTGTTTCCTTGACAGCCCTGTGAGCTAGTCACAGTCGTATCATTTTACCCGTAAGAGATGTTTAACACAGATCTGGCAAATTAAGGTAAATACAAATGGATTTCTCCTGCTTTCAACATGGTAGCCCTGCTTTCAACATGGTAGCCCTGAGTCAGATCTTCATCTTACTACTAAATAAATTGTTAACCAACTAATCAAACTGAAACAACACCTATCCTAGGGATAACATTTCCCTGTCTTTCACTAAGTTTTGTAAAATCACAAGTTTTGGAGAATATGATTTTATGCGATCAAACACCTGATTCATAAATTGAACAAGCAAGAAATGAGAATAGCAGTGATTATTTTTAGAGTGGTAGTATCAGTTCCTGAAATAATATATTCTAATTAGGATGCTGCCCATGAGTATTTAACAAAGTTGCAGGAAGCAAAATGAAAATATTTGTAAACATTTGCATCAAGTACACAAATTGAAAATTAATCACAATAAACTGTGCAGTCCTTATTATTAGCATTGACAAACTGTTGAGAGAAGATTTTACCAAAATAGAATTCATAAACAAACAAACAAAATTTATTACAGAAAGTAATATAACATAAGCTAGCTAAAGAACAAACATTCAAAGATTTAAAGTAAAATGTTGTATTATACACGTGTAGTAACAGAAGCTCAACTCTTACATGATTTCCCCACATTACAGAAAAATGTAATTAATAGTTTTAATTCAAAATCACTTTCAAATTTATGTGTAAACTTGAGAAAAAATTAACTAGCTTCTATCTTTCATCTTAATGTTTGAAATGAATGTAATAGTGTACATAAATTCTAGCTATATCATAATGCAATCAATAAAATACAAATTAAGCAATCACATGAAAATTATAATTTCAACTTGTTACAATATTGAATTGATCCATAACACTTAGAATACTTTTTTCTAGAAATTTATTAACTTGTTTTAATTATTAGGTGTTATACTATTTGTACTCATAAATTTAAAATGAAATTTTCTCATTGTTCTGATGCTTTCACTTGTGTTAGTTGACTACTCTTAAATTTGATGAAAATGCCTACATGAAATCATAAAAATATATGATTTTCTATTATCTCCTGGGTCCCTGAAGGAGGTATCAGAAAATAAAGAAGAACTGTATAGATAGAAAAAAATGAAAAATAGTTTAGTCAGAAAAAGATTAGCTCCTCCTTCTATTTATAGCAAGAAAATGGCCACCAAGATGGACAATTCTTAGCATTATTCAATGTGAATATATGATTAATTCTGCCCAATGCCCTCGAAAGCATATATATCCTGCAACAGCTTTTGGACCATTCCTTAAGAGAAGAGGACTGATATGCAACCTTTGTCCTTCCTTACTATGCTTTTCTCCATTCTAGTTCCTAGAACATAGATATCTACCTAGTACTTGGTCCTTGTGAATGATTTAAGGATTCTTCTGAGGATGTCCAGTGTAGCTCAGTGGTTGACATTGATCCAGGAACCAAGAGGCTGCCAGTCGATTCCAGTCAGGACACATGCCTTGGTTCCTGACTCAATCCCCTGTGGCAGGTGTGCAGGAGGCAGCCGATCAATGATGTTTCTCTCTCATCAGTGCTTCTATGGCTCTATCCCTCTCCCTCCCTCTCTCTCTAAAAATAAATAAAAACATATTTAAAAAAGAAAATGACCTGGAAAGAATCAGGTGCCTGAGGACTTCATGGAGGGAGCCACATACTAGCCTTGGACTACTTGTAGCTTTTCATTTTCTTTATGCCATTTTTGATTCTTTATCACTTATAGCCAAACTTGACTAAATGATCTAGAGTCTAGATTCTAGACAAACAGTCATATGTACATAATAAAGATGAAAGAAGAACAAAAGGAACAATAACGTTAGAGAAAGGATGAAATCATTTAAAGTTGGTCTGGAGCTTATATTAAAATGACTCCCTTTGGAATAAGCAATCAGAAATATTACTCCAAAAGCAAATGGCTATATCTTTCCACAAACCTGACTTAAGTCAGATTTCAGTAATAAAAATAAGGACAAGTAAATAAAATCATGTTATAAAAACAAAATTAAAAGATTTATTTAGCATATCACAACATGGCAATTATCTTAATGAACAAATAATTCATATAAAAGTAGAAAATAGATAAAGTATATGTAGTTATAAAGATAAACGTTGCCCTAACAGGTTTGGATCAGTGGACAGAGGATTGGCCTGTGAATGAAGGGTCCCCATTTTGATTCTGGTCAAGAGTATGTACCTTGGTTGCAGGCACATCCCCAGTAGGGGGTGTCCAGAAGACAGCTGATTGATGTTACTCTCTCATGGATATTTCTAACTCTCTTTTTCTCTTCCTTCCTCATTAAAAAATCAATAAAATATATTTTAAAAAATAAATCTTAATCAATATCAAATACTTAACCTCACTTATAGTTAAAAATTTAAACTATATTACAATGAAAATCTGTTTCATCTTTCAGACTAACTATTATTTGGTTCATGTTAGGAGACCATAGTATTTCATGGTAGTTGGCATTTATATACCATTAGTGATAGTGGAAATTGGAGTAACATCTTGGAATAAAATTTTGCAGTGAGCATTAAAATTGAAATATATGTACTTCTAGCATAGTATACTTTAGATATACTTGCACAACAATACAAAGATATTATTCACTAAGTTGTTCAATCATAAATTCTTTATATTTCCAGATAAGCTAGGAACATCTGACTGTTTATCAAGAGATGACAGGTTTTATTCACTCATTCATTTGTTCAGTAAAAATGTTTATTCATCATATTATATATTCTTTCCTATGGCTGCAAACCCAATAGCAAAGAGGACTGAAAAAGTCTCTGTTTCTATTAAATTTACATTCTAAAGACATAAAGAGAGATAAGGAGTGAGTGCGAAATCAAGAGCAAGACAGAGAGACAGAGAGAATGAAACGTAAATGAAAGTTAACAAAATCATCTTTTATATTAATAAATGTTGCAAAGAAAATAAAAGAGTGATGGGAAAGTTACATATTGAGGGAATAGTTTTGAATGCATGTTTGAGGGAAACCATTCTGAGTAGATGATAATTTAGCTGAAAGCCAAAGTATCCTTTGGCGGCTACTCTGCAAAGTTTAAGGGTAGTGCATTCAAAAGAGAAAATAGTTTAAAGACACTGTTAATGAAGGTTAGTTTGGTATATGCTTTCTGTACTGGAAAAAGCAATACACTAAATCTTTTAAACAGAACCAAATTTGTAAGAGAAATTCAAGGTTTTATCATCTTTGGAGGAGACAGTTGGATTTTCAGGAATGGCCATCAGCATAGTAGAGAACAGCCTATGAGGTCCTATGAGGTTTGAGACCACCACTGGATTTGTTGAGTTCCAGCACTTGCTGCTAGAGACTTTTGCAGTAAGTCACATTCTACAGTCACAAAACTGGTACCCGACACTGGAAAGAGACATCTGGTTGCTGCCTCCTCTACACCTGCTACTCCACAGAGAGAATGAATATTGAACATTACTGTGAGAATCCTTGGGTTCACAAATTTATTTTGCAGAAGGAAAAAAGCCAACTGGACAGAAAGATGCCCAGTATTTCATCTCTATTTTCCAAATGCTTACACAAGAACATCTAATTAGCAATCCTGATATTCATCTAAAAACAAAGCTGGAACGAAAGGTAGTTTCTAACTCTCCCATCTGTAGAGGAAGGGATGAATTACCGTTGGAGCCAGTTCACAGTATTGGGAATGTTTCCTAAGCTGGGGCTGATAAGGTAAGGGGTGACTCCAATAGGTCAGGACAAGAGTTTGGATTTTTATCCAAGGTGGCATGGAAAGACTGGAATTGAGAGACTGGGGAAATCTTTAAATCTGGCTTACATTTTGAAATATCTCTTTAGCAGCAATGTATAAATTGGTTGTGACTAAAGAGGAAGAAACAAGGAAACAAGTTTATAGCTTTAGAATAGGTGAGAGGTGACAGCTTGAATTATTAAAAAAAATTGAAAAATAAAGAGATTTGGAATATATTTTTGAGAAACAGCTAATGGCATGTGCAAATGAATTACATATGGAAAATGAGGCAATGATAAGAATTAAATTTGGACCCTAAAGTTTGATTTGAGGAAAAAGACACAAGATGGTATGATATACTGCTATAAGGAAGCAGGGGAACATTATGCTATGGGTTGGGGGGTTGCAGAAGAAATAATTCTATTTTGCCTGAAAAAAATTGGAGATTTCTACTAAACATTAATATGTGGCTCTCTCTAGAATGTTGGCAGTCACTGGAACATAAACAATAAATAAAGGCATTGGATTCCTGGCCTGGCCATCATCTAGTTAGAGTCGATAGATAAAACAGAGAAAAGAGGGTGCAAGTGGCAATATTAAGTAAGCAGAGTTGCAGACAGGAAGGCGGATTAAGAAGAGTCATGAAAGCCGAGAATAGAGTGTTTAAAGCAGCAGGGTATAATCAAGTGTGATAAACTAGTCATTGTGTACCCATGTGGAATGTGGCTATGTAGTCCATAAATAACTGGGCATATCTATATCTGCTAATATGGAAAGAACTTGACAACATCTTACTAAATGAGAAAAACTGTCTATTAATCTCTTTATGCGAAGAAAATGTGTTTGCATTTTCATACATATAACTTCTAGAATAAGTCACACTTAATAATAATAATAATAATAATAATAATAATAATAATAACAAAGAATTATCAGTTTGGCTTGTACAAGCCTCTGAAGGATCTCTAAAAGACTAGTACTCTTAGACAGTAAGTGGACACATCTGTTGTGTTGTAGACAAAAGCTATGGAGTTCTGGTCCTGATCCTGATGCTGTCTAGCAATGTGACTTCTCTAGGTAACTCAGACTTACAGAAATGGATAACCACATAGATGAAAGAGACCTATTCAACTGTGCTTTGCAACCCATTAAAAATACTGAGTCTTTACAACAGAAAAGAGTAATTGGATATATAATGAGGAAGCAAAATTGAAGTACATGTAGACATTAAATTATATGAAAAATGATGTGATATAAATTTTATAATATTACATGTGAAATGTGTTGCCTTATAATCCCTAGGTTAAGGGAAAATATTGGTTGTAGTTATATTATACTTTACCACCTCATGAACTATAATTTACTGGAGGAATTTGAGTCTCAAGTCAAGACAATAATAAGCAATAAATTGTAAATAAATACTATTTTATATCTGTTAGGCATACAGTTCAATTAACTACCATCAAACATTTTATATGTAGAGATTCCATCTTTGATGACTAAATAAGACTCATTCATACTAATAGTATTTATTTTGTATTTAAATGACTCATGTGCTAAAATCTCCAAAGGAAATTTTCTTAAGGAAATTAGAACATTACCTATTTACCCATTTTTATAATAAAATTACATATATTTATTCTGAGATGTTGAGAATACATTCCTCATTAATTTCCATTAAATATCACCAAATAAAATATAATTACATGATTTTCTAATTTAAGTACATAACATCACAGTAATTTTTTAAACAGATAAATTCCTAAATTATAATCCAGATTACTGAATAAAAATAGAAACAGGAAGAAGTAGCACCATTTTATATAGGCATTTTAGTTACTTTTTTAACACTGGTAGTTCTACAAAGCACATTTGTATAAACATTGGGGTAGTTTTACATTCTTTATCTATCTATCTATCTATCTATCTATCTATTATACATGAAAAATAACTGGCTAACTAGGACTAGCTGGAATACTGAATAAAAACCCATTTCCAGTAAATTAGGTATAAATCAGCATTTAAGAATATTAAAGCATCTTTAATAGGAAATTACAATGGACATATACTTTAGAAAGATGTCTATTCCCAATGACATTTTATCCACTAAGGCAAACTGGTTAGGGTTCCCAATGACACTTTAATAATAAGAAATCAATTCCTTGAACAAAATAATTTTAATGGAATCCAGTACTTTTATTAATATTGAATAAATTAAGTATTATTAACTAAACACTAGTTAATACATTAATAAAATTTCAGTGAATCCTCAAATTATAGTGAGGGAAATGTAATAGTGCTTCAACACAGTTAATAGTAAGCCCTGGTAAACCTAATATACCATGGCTAACATTTGCAAAAGGCCCATGACATTATTATCTTAAAAATTATTTCAAAAATATTTTTATTCCAAGGCAAATAAGTGGTATTCTTGGGAAACTGATTTTTACAGCTGTCTCCAGACAGTGCAGGCAAGAACTCTTACATATATGCAAACAACAACAAAAACTATTTGGAAGTATTTTCTGATTTATTTACAAGCGAGAACAGAAGGCAAATGATGGAGAACTAAAGGGAATGCCCAAGTGAAAACCTGTGTTTCACAGTCTGAGTTTGTCACTATTCCAAATGAATGTGATGCCAACAACCTTTAAGAGGAAGTCACATCAGCTGCAAAGAATATGTGATTATAGCTTCCATAATGTTGGCTTTGATTATATAGCACAGATATAAAAAAGTGCATTTTTATAAGATGGGTGCTATTTTCAGGCATTTCACATGAACTTTGGAGAATGATATGCATTTGAGTAACTTCTCCTGGCAAGCACCATGAAAGAAAATATTGGTACATAGCCAAGGAATTTCAACACTGGCAACAAATAGTTCTTTGTCTTTGCTTTTCCCCAAAATAGAATCATTCTCTTTAACATTTCATATTATTTTCAATTTTTCTTTTTGGGAAAATGTTGAGCAAAAAATGTTGAGAAAAACTAGAGCATATTTATTTATTTATTTATTTATTTAAAAATACATTTCTATTCATTTCAGAGAGGAAGGGAGAGAGAGAAGCATCAATGATAATAGAGAATCATCTATAGGCTGCTTCTTGCACAGCCCTTACTGGGGATCAAGCCCACAACCCAGGAATGTGCCCTAACCTGTAATCAAACCACAACCTCCTGGTTCATAGATTTTAGCTCAACAACTGAGACACACTGGTTGGGCAAGGATCTGTGTTTAGATGAGCAATTTCTGTTTTCCTAATTTTAAAAATGTTCACATTTTAACACTCCCTAATTAACTAGCATCCTTTCTTCAGGTCTCTCCTTTTGCTTTCTTGCCTCATTGCCTCCTTCTTCTTTTCTTTCCTGTCTCCTTTTTAACATCTCTCTCTTCCTTCTTAGTAACTTTTCCCCCATCTGCATTCACAAAGGAATTGGGACCTATTACATGAATCCTGATAGTATAATATAAATATAAGTCATTGGGGCTAAAATTTGAGAAAAATAAAACTTTAGAAAAATGATCGCAGATTATAATATCCACTATTGCTATTATATTTAGAAAAAAAACTTGGTTCTAATATTACTACATATTAACCATTAAGAATATTAATGCATATATACAATTATATATAATCTTATATATAATCTATATGTCAATATATAAAACTATGTATGTTATATAAATATGTGGGTGAATATATATACATATATACATACACACACACATATATACAATTATAAGTAAATACATTTTTTTTCTTAAGCAAACTCTCTTTTGCAGAGATATTTATTGAGTACCTACTATGACAATGCCCTATGCTAGATGATTACTATAAATTGGGAAATTATAAGTATATAAATTTATGAATACATATACATGTGATAGGATAGAGGTTTATCTAATGCCATGGAGTTAATGAATTTAAAATAGTAAGTGGACTTTAAGCTTTGTGTGGACATTTCTTCTCACTTCTCATGGATACGTAACTCAGGATGGTATTTATAAATAGTATAAAAAGTGTACATGAAACTTCATGAGACACTAACATACCATTATCCATTCATATAAGTTAAATCATACAATATGCATTCTTTTGAATTTAATTTTTAACCATTTATCCAGATATAGAGATTTTCCTCATTGTAACCAAAGTTGGTTTGTCTTTTATATTTCTGATAATCTTATTTAAATGTAGTCATAGCAATTGTAGTTTTCATTTGCATTTCATAAATATTGAATATTCTTTTGAGAGGTGTTTGATCAAAAATTTGCTTACATAAAATTGTTTATGTTTGTTTGTTTTTGTCTTATTATTAATTACTAAAAGGAACGAAGGGCTTTTTGGAGAAATAGCTGATTCCATGTTTGAAAAAAGAAAAATGAAAAAGGTGATCTGAAGCAAGAAAAGGAGTGCTTCAAAAAATGAAAAAAATGGACAAATTAATCAATTTGGAGGAATTCCCAATAGCTAACACTGGAATATTTGTAAAAAAAATACCCAAAAATAAAAGATTAACTGACTATAAAACAATGCATTAAATAAGTATATACAAGTTTATAATATAAGTGAATAATTAGTTAAAAGAATAAATTGGGGAGAAAAAACAATGATTCTTTTTAGAATAATTCCAAATACTGTGTACAAATACTACCTCTCAGAAATTGAGAACTTAAAGGTTTATATCTAGATGATATAAACCTATATTGGTTCATTTATCAAACAAATATTGAATAAATTTCTCATATGATATGCCTAGAAAACAAATATCAGTAAGAAATAGCACCTGACCTCATCAAGGGAGATGTTTGCTTTTTCCTCCTCCCACTCCCACTCCTTCTCCTTTTCCTTCTCCTTCTCCTTCTCCTTCTCCTTCTCCTTCTCTCCCTCCTTCTCCTCCTCCTCCTCCACCTCCTCCTCCTCCTTCTCCTCCTTTTTCAAGTTGGAACCAATTTATAACAAATCATTGCCAAGTGGTACAGGTCTTTAGATTTTGTTTCTTAATTTTCTTAATTACTGTTCATATTAATTATTATTTTGTATTGATTTCAGATGTATAGCTTAGTGGTTAAACAATCATATACTTTACAAAATGTTTTCTTTGATATTTTTAGTACCCAATAGGCACCATCAATAGTTATTACAATATTATTGACTACTAAAGGCCCAGTTCACAAAATTCAAGCACTCAGGCCGGGGCATTCCTCAGTCCAGCCTGTGTCCTTTTGCAGTCCAGGAACTTTCAGGGGAAGTGCAACTGCCAGCTTAGGCTCACTCCCCGCTAATGCTGCTGTGCATGCCAGCTGTGAGCTCTCTAGCTGTGAGCCAGCTTCTGGCTGAGCAGTGGCTCTCCCTGTGGGAGCACACTGACCGCCATGGGGCAGCTTCTGCTTTGAGAGTCTTCTACCTGGTGGTCAATATGCATCATAGTGACCAGTCATTCAACAGTTCAGTCAATTTGTGCATCAACCTTTTATTACATAGGATATTCTCTATGCTGTACTTTATATCCATGACTATTTTGTAACTACTAGTTTGTACTATTTAATCTCTTCACCGTTTCCACTGAATCTCCTAACCCCACACCCTTCTGGTAACCATCAGTCTGTTCTCTGTTAGCCCATCCCATTCAGAGATATGGTTTATCTCCAAAGCTAGCTTTCCTTTTTTTTCATTTTATTTGTTATCTTTATATATCCTATATATAAAGTAATTTGGACTGGGAATAAGTTTCAATTTTTTTAACCTGTAGTATTTTAGTGCAAAGCTGAGCATGTTCATTCAGCAAATACTTTATAATTTTTCACAAAAGAGAGGAATGAGCAACAAACAAGACAATTTATTCTGGTCTTACTTTCTAAAATATGAGTTAAGAAGAAATATGAAATCTGACACTGGCAGATACCCTACATCTTCTGTATTGAGTAGAATTTCTGCTAAGCAATGAAAAACAAATATATTCCTAGTTAACCTTCTACTAAGATTTATTTTAAGATATGGAAATTTATTAAGTATCAGCACTCTGTAATAATGATAACATTGCTAATGTTTATTTTATGTCCTTAAAAAGCCCTTCATTAATGTGAGGTTGTTGGCATTTTTTCAATCCATCTGTTCTTTATAATTCTTCCAGAAATAATAGCATTAGATCTAAGAGTAGGTATATAATACCCTATT